>JBBPBX010000589.1:62668-94668 GCA_038048925.1 Garcialebias charrua
AAGTCCGAAACGTCGTAAGTCGGGGGCGTCGTAAGTCGATATATACTGTATATATATACGCGTCGTAGGTAGATATATATATGAAGAGATATATAAATATATGTATATCAAATATATATCAAATATATATCAACTTAAAGCTTGATAAACAGATCAGTTCTGTTGTCAAGACCAGCTTCTTTCAGCTCCGTCTGCTCTCTAAAGTCAAGTCATTTCTCAGCCGTGGTGATCTGGAGAAGGCCATCCATGCCTTTGTGACCTCCAGACTTGATTATTGTAATGCTTTGTATGTTGGTATTAATCAATCCTCCATCTCCCGTTTACAGCTTGTACAGAACTCTGCCGCGCGCTTTTTGACCAACACACGAAAATATGAACACATCACTCCTGTCCTGTCCTCTCTACACTGGCTCCCAGTTCAGTTCAGGATACAGTTCAAGCTGCTCCTGTTTGTTTTCAAAGCTCTGAATGGACTTGCTCCTCTGTACATCTCAGAACTTTTGAAAGCCCATCAGCCCGGCAGAGCTTTACGATCTGCCAGTCAACACCTGCTGGAGGTGCCTCGCTCAAGGTACAAACAATGGGGAGACCGGTCATTTTCTGTTGCCGGCCCAAAAGCCTGGAACAGCCTCCCCCTTGAGCTGCGTGCCACCTCTGATCTGACTCTGTTCAAAACCAGACTGAAGACCCACTTGTTCAAAAAAGCTTTCAGTGTGTAACTTTTATTACTTTTGGTATTTTAGTATGTAGCTTTTTTATTTCCATTGCCTCCTTTTATTGCTGTTGCTTTTATTCTTTTTTCACTGATTTATTGTACCGGTTTTTATATTTTCTGTCCTGTTAAGCACCTTGGTCAATGCAAGGCATTGTAGGAAGGTGCTATACAAATAAAGTTTATTATTATTATTATTATTAAGATAGACAATTTAAAATATATATAAATACAAAAAAAGAATAACAATTGAATAAAATGAAATTTTAAATGCAGCTTAGTAGTGAGTTGTGCTATTTTTAGAACAGGTCCTCGGGAACCTCAAATGGTCCTTGGGGGCACCTGGGTGCCCGCGGGCACCGTGTTGGTGACCCCTGCTCTAGAGAAATGTGGATATCCTAACTGGGCCTTCCTGAAAGCAGAGAAGAAACCCAAACAGGACTCCAGCAGCCATCAGGTGAAAAGAAGGAACCCAGACCCAGACCAGTGGTCATTCCAGATGTTGCAGGAGTTTCAGAGACATTGAGACGTTTATTTTCTAAACACAACGTCCCAGTGGCTTTTAAACCCCAAAATACATTAAAGACTGGTTCATCCCAAAGATCCAGTCCCCCGGCACAAACAGAGTAATATTGTGTATGCTGTTCAGTGTCAGGAGGGCTGTGATCAGTCTTATATCGGGGAAACTAAACAGCCACTGGCCAAAAGGATGGCCCAGCACAGAAGATCAACATCATCAGGTCAGGACTCTGTAGTCTACACTCATCTCCAGGTCAGAGGTCACTCTTTCAGGGATGAAGATGTTCACATCCTTGATAGAGAGGAACGATGGTTTGAGAGAGGAGTAAAGGAGGCCATCTTTGTGAAAAGAAACCGTCCATCATTAAACAGAGGTGGAGGCCTCCGGGTTCAACTGTCCCCCTCTTACAATGCTGTTATTGCTAGTATCACTCAGCCCTCTGTGAATAGCAAACAACCATCAGGGTGTTAATGATCACATCGTTAGGCAGATTGGTCCTCCTTAATCATGTGAGCAGCTATTTTTGGCTGTCAGCAACAAACTGGTTGATCCACTTTGAGAAGGTGCTATTTAGCGCTTTGAGATTTTCACTAATGAAAAGCGCGTTATAAATTGAATTCATTATTATTATTATTATTATTATTATTATTATTATTATTATTATTATTATTTATAATACTGAGCTTAATACAGCTCCTCAGACTGAAGAAGTCTTTCAGAGGAAAGACAAAACGATTCTACAATTTTTTGTTTTGTTTTGTTTTTTGAATGTCCAGAGGACCAGACTTTACTTTTTAGACTTCATAAAGGCAAACTTATTTATTCTTAAATTGCTGAACAAAACTTAAATCTATCAGAAAAGTTCTGAATGAATGTTTTGTTTTTGGGTTTGATTAACGTGGTCTTAATGCTGGTTTAATTTGATGTGGACTGTAGAATATTTGAGTTCACATTCCTTTATTATTTACACTAAGATGAGTAGTCCCTCTTACGCCTTCATCTTCATAAAGCCAACACTTTGAGTCTTCCCATGGTAAGACAGAACAGCTGCTTGTTTTATGGTAAGCCTCATCATCTTTCTGGAAAAACAAAAAATATGGAGTCTCACTGACAACTGTTCAAATGTTAGTGCTACTGCTACTATCAGACTACACCGTAGTGCAGGGGTCACCAACCTCAGTGAGACAGCGTACCAGGAATGACTACTTGTTTAATTATAGTATTGATAATAAAAATGCATAATAAAAGCCTGCCAAATCACTTCTTAACCTTACACTGTAAAATGTATTTTTGACTTTTAGTTGGTTGAACATAATGTTTTATCTCAGTTTTACAAACTGCATGTGTAGTGGTGTTGTGATAACAAGAATCTGTTATGTTAAAGCCTTGTTAACTTGTCAAGTTAAAATCTCACATCCAGCTGACTGAAAAACATAAGTCTATTTAACTTTGCTAGTTTTACACAGCAGTCCAGCATGTGGTGATAGATGAACTAACAAGCTGAAAGAAGAGAAGAAACCCAAACAGGACTCCAGCCAGCCATCAGGTGAAAAGAAGGAACCCAGACCAGTGGTCGTTCCATATGTTGCGGGAGTATCAGAGAAACTGAGATGTTTAATTTCTAAACACAACGTCCCAGTGGCTTTTAAACCCCAAAATACATTAAAAACGGGTTCATCCCAAAGATCCAGTCCCCCGATACAAACAGAGTAATATTGTGTATGTTGTTCAGTGTCAGGAGGGCTGTGACCAGTCTTATATCGGGGAAACTGAACAGCCACTGGCCAAAAGGATGGCCCAGCACAGGATCAACATCATCAGGCCAGGACTCTGTAGTCTACACTCATCTCCAGGCCAGCGGTCACTCTTTCAGGGATGAAGATGTTCACATCCTTGATAGAGAGGAACGATGGTTTGAGAGAGGAGTAAAGGAGGCCATCTTTGTGAAAAGAAACCATCCATCATTAAACAGAGGTGGAGGCCTCCATGTTCAACTGTCCCCCTCTTACAATGCTGTTATTGCTAGTATAACTCAGCCCTCTGTGAATAGCAAACAACCATCAGGGTTTAGAGTGTATAAGATGTTAAGGTGTTGTTTGAATGCTTGAGACAGCCTAAAGATCATTAGGCTGATGGTCCTCCATGATCATGTGAGCAGCTATTTTTGGCTGTCAGCAGCGAACTGGTTGATCCACTGTGAGAGGGTGCTATTTATGATTGAGCTCAATACAGCTCCTCAGACTGAGGAAGTCTTTCGGACGAAAGACGAAACGTTTCTACTTTTTTTATGTTTAGAGGACCACTTTTAGCTTTTATGGATTTTTCTACCTGGATTATTGAACATGCATCAGGAAACCAGTTTTCCCTCATTCGTGAACAAGATCCCGAGATACTTAAACTCCTCCACTTGGGGCAGGACCTCCTCCCCGACCCGGAGAGGGCATGCTACCCTTTTCCGGCTCAAGACCATGGCCTCGGATTTGGAGGAACTGATCCTCATCCCGGCCGCATCACACTCGGCTGCAAACCGCTCCAGTGAAAGTTGTAAATCACGAACTGATGAAGCCAGTAGGACCACATCATCTGCAAAAAACAGAGAAGCGATTCTAAGGTCACCAAAACGGATCCTCTCAACACCTTGGCTGCGCCTAGAAATTCTGTCCATAAAAGTTATGAACAGAATCGGTGACAAAGGGCAACCTTGGCGGAGTCCAACTCTCACCGGAAACGAGCCTGACTTACTGCCGGCAATGCGGACCAAGCTCTGACACCGGTCGTACAGGGACCTAACAGCCCATATCAATGGGCCTGGTACCCCATACTCCCGGAGTACCCCCCACAGAACCCCCCGAGGGACGCGGTCGAATGCCTTCTCCAAGTCCACAAAGCACATGTAAACTGGTTGGGCAAACTCCCACGCACCCTCCAGGACCCTGTTGAGGGTGTAGAGCTGGTCCAGTGTTCCACGACCAGGACGAAAACCACACTGCTCCTCCTGAATCCGAGGTTCGACTATCCGACGGACCCTCCTCTCCAGAACCCCTGAATAGACCTTACCAGGGAGGCTTAAGAGTGTGATCCCCCTATAGTTGGAACACACCCTACGGTCCCCCTTTTTGAATAGGGGAACCACCACCCCAGTCTGCCAATCCAAGGGAACTGCCCCCGATGTCCACGCGATATTGCAGAGTCGCGTAAGCCAACACAACCCTACAACATCCAGAGCCCTAAGGAACTCCGGGCGAATCTCATCCACCCCCGGAGCCTTGCCACCGCGGAGCTTTTTAACCACCTCGGCGACCTCAGCACCAGAGATCGGAGAACCCGACCCAAAGTCCCCAGGCTCCGCTTCCTCAGTGGAAGACGTGCCAGTAGGATTGAGGAGGTCTTCGAAGTATTCCGCCCACCGACTCACAACATCCCGAGTTGAGGTCAGCAGCACGCCACCCCACCATAAATGGTGTTGGTCTCGTACCTCTTTCCCCCCCTGAGACGCCGGATGGTGGACCAGAATCGCCTCGAAGCCGTACGGAAGTCATTCTCCATGGCCTCTCCGAACTCCTCCCACGCCCGAGTTTTTGCCTCAGCAACCACCCGAGCCGCATGCCGCTTGGACTGCCGGTACCTATCAGCTGCTTCCGGGGTCCCACAAGCCAAAAAGGCCCAATAGGACTCCTTCTTCAGCCTGACAGCATCCCTCACTGCCGGTGTCCACCACCGGGTTCGAGGGTTGCCACCACGACAGGCACCAACAACCTTGCGGCCACAGCTCCGATAAGCTACCTCGACAATAGAGGCGCGGAACACGGCCCACTCGGACTCCATGTCCCCCGCCTCCCTCGGAACGTGTTCAAAGCTCTCCCGGAGGTGGGAGTTAAAGCTCCGTCTTACGGGAGACTCTGCCAGACGTTCCCAGCAGACCCTCACAATACGTTTGGGTCTGCCAGGTCTGACCGGCATCCTCCCCCACCATCGGAGCCAACTCACCACCAGGTAGTGGTCAGTTGACAGCTCCGCCCCTCTCTTCACCCGAGTGTCCAAGACATGCGGCCGCAGATCAGATGAGACGACAACAAAGTCGATCATCGAACTGCGACCTAGGGTGTCCTGGTGCCAAGAGCACATATGGACACCCTTATGCTTAAACATGGTGTTCGTTATGGACAATCCATGACGAGCACAGAAGTCCAATAACAGAACACCACTCTGGTTCAGATCAGGGGGGCCGTTCCTCCCAACCACACCCCTCCAGGTCTCACTGTCATTGCCCACGAATGAGGGAAAACTGGAGCGTGAGATCGATAGGCGGATAGGTGCAGCGTCCGCAGTGAAGCGGGCGCTGTACCGGTCTGTCGTGGTGAAGAGAGAGCTGAGTCAAAAGGCAAAGCTCTCAATTTACCGATCGATCTACGTTCCCACCCTCATCTATGGTCATGAGCTTTGGGTTATGACCGAAAGAACAAGATCTCGGATACAAGCGGCTGAAATGAGTTTTCTCCGCAGGGTGGCTGGACTCTCCCTTAGAGATAGGGTGAGAAGCTCAGTCATCCGGGAGGGACTCGGAGTAGAGCCGCTGCTTCTCCACATCGAGAGGAGCCAGTTGAGGTGGCTCGGGCATCTGGTTAGGATGCCTCCTGGACGCCTCCCTGGTGAGGTGTTCCGGGCATGTCCCACCGGGAGGAGACCCAGAGGAAGACCCAGGACGCGCTGGAGGGACTATGTTTCTCGGCTGGCCTGGGAACGCCTTGGGATTCCCCCGGAGGAGCTGCTCCAAGTGGCTGGGGAGAGGGAAGTCTGGGCCTCCCTACTTAGGCTGCTACCCCCGCGACCCGACCCCGGATAAGCGGAAGAAGATGGATGGATGGATGGATGGCATCAGGAAACCAACAAGCTAGTTTATCAACCACTAATAAACCAGAAGAAGAGCTGGATCAGTTAGCATGTGCCTTGTTTTTAGCTAGTTGTTTTGTTATCTCAGGTCACCCTACATAGCCTACAGATTCTAGATTTTGGATATTTTCAGTGACTGTACAGCAATTTTTGAAGCATCAGAAAATCAAGATAATAATTTTTTGGTAAGATTGCTATCACGATCGGCTTCCGTGTTGTTGAACCCATATGCTGGAAGACGAGGAGACTCCAGTAAAATAAGTAAAACTTTTATTTAAAGGATAAACAAAACAAAATGCTGACGGGGCAGCTAAATTACTTAAAGGAGGAGACACGGAGGGATGACGAGCATGAAGCCTTTAGACAAGGATAATCCAGAGACAACTGACATGACACCACAGGGCTGAATATATACTCGTCAAGTCATCTTTATTTATATAGCACAGTTTAAAACAGATAAACTGTTATCAAAGTGCTTCACAAACAACATCAAAGAGATTCAAAAAATTACAGAAACCGTGGCACGCACTAATGGTAAAACTATTACAGTATTTTCTGGTGTATAGGTCGCACCTGTGTATATGTCGCATTGTCCAATTATCCCCAATAGATTGGAAAAATCCCAAGATAGGTTGCACCGGTGTATAGGTCGCACCTACGTTTAGCTCTGCTGCAAATGTCTGCCACAGGAGTGCACAGCAAGGCTTTTAAGAAGATTAACACTTAAAAACAATTATTTGTTTGATAAAAATTATAGCAAATATATGTCTGAGCTGAACTTTTCCTTAATAAATGAACGTAATTGTGAAATGAGCTGGATTTAAAAATTTGTTTCACCGAAAGTGATAACAAGCCATATATAGGTCGCACCTGAGTATAGGTCGCAGGCCTTGAAAAAAAAAAAACATAAAAAGGTGCGACCTATACACAGGAAAATACGGTAAATCAACAGCAGTAAAAATATAACAAAAATGTATAAGAACAGCATTAAAATGAAAATGCAGGATAAAATATATACACTAAGTCAGCTCACACAGTATGAAATGCCAGAGAGAAAAGATGGGTTTTTAGCAGGGATTTGAACATGTGAAGGGAGGAGGCCTGTCTAATGTTGGGGGGCAGGTTGTTCCAAAGTTTGGGGCCGATGACTGAAAACTCCCGATCTCCTCTGAGCTTTAGATGTGTTTTTGGAACCGCCAAAAGCATCTGATCGGAATCTCAGGGCCCACGAGGGAACATATGGTTCCAGCAGCTCGGAGAGATAGAGGGGAGCGAGGCCATTTAGGCATTTATAGGTCAACAAGAGAATTTTAAAGTTGACTCTAGTTTGCACGGGGATCCAGTGAAGGGAGGAGAGAACTGGTGTAATGTGCTCAGTACCGGTTAAAAGCCGAGGTTGCATTTGGACGAGCTGGAGACGTGAGAAGGAGGCCTGGCTGATCCCAGCTTACAGTGCATTGCAATAATCCAGGCGGGTTGTGATGAATGCATGGACTAGCGTCTCAAGTAGGGATGTCCCGAGCCGATCACATGATCGGAAATCGGTCCCGATCACGTGATTTCAGACTCGACTTGAATCGGGCGTTACACACCGATCAGGGATCGGATATATATGTGTATATTTATTCTAAACACAAACGGGAATATTATATTAACTGTATGTTGTGTTACAGAGTCAAATTGTCTCGGAACAAAACATGCACAATATTTTTGCAGCAGTGCCTGCCGTAAAGCAGTGACTGTCGTAAAAAAGAAGCGGAACGCGGCATTAACTTGAAGTGGAGGCAGCGATGTCTGTCGTGTGGAGATATTTTAAAGTGGATGACAAAGATATTGCGTTTGCAAACTGTGAGATATGTAAAGTTCGTATTTCAAGAGGAGGTAAGGAAAAGGCTGCATTTAACACAACAAACCTGATTAGGCACATCAGAAACAAACACCCGACACAATACACAGAGTTTAACCAGACAACCCAGCCGAAGACGAGCCAGCTCACGCTGCAAGAGACTTTATAATTTATATTTATCTCATAAAGAAAAACATACACTTCCTTCTGTGAAGCCACAGGAGGAGAGTTAAGGAGTGCTGTTCAGAAAAGCATGTTACTAGCCTTATTTTATAAAACTGACACTTTAAGTTTCTTATTTGTTTACATGCCTGCTCAGTATTTTAAGTTGAGCTGCTTATTTTAAATTAGACATTTTTATTTCATACTGTTGCACTAAACTTCATTGTGAAGAATTTATTTCTTATTACTTGATTGTTCAAGCTACCTCACAGCCTTATTTTATAAAACTGACAATTTAAGTTTATTTGTTTACATGCCTGGTGAGTATTTTAAGTTGAGTTGCTTATTTTAAATTAGACATTTTTATTTCATACTGTTGCACTAAACTTCAATGTGAAGAATTTAAAAAAAATCTTATTACTTGATTGTTCAATCTACCTCACAGAAGTACTCTGTTAAATGTTAAGGTAAATAAAATAAAAATTAAGGGACATCTGGATCTGTTTCTTTTTTTCTTCATTTTAAAAATGTATTTTAGAAGTATCGGATCGGGACTCGATATCGGCCAATACTCAAATTAAAGGACTCGGACTCGGGGTCAGAAAAACCTGATCGGGACATCCCTAGTCTCAAGGTCAGGTCTGGACAACACTGGCTTGAGCTTAGCTACCTGCCACAGTTGGAAGAAACTTTTCTGCAGAACGGAACTGGTTTGTTTATTGAACTTAAGGTCAGAGTCAACAAACATCCCAAGATTTTTCACAGAATGCTTGTGATAGGGCTGGAGGGATTCCAAGTTTATATGATCAGAGGCGGCAGCTGAGCTAGGGCTAAAGATGATGACTTCAGTCTTCTGATCATTAAAACTTAAGAAGTTTGAAGCCATTTAAGTCTTAATGTCATCCAGACATTTTAGGAGAGGGTGGAGGGAGCGTGCATTAGCTAGTGTAAGAGTTTTATTATTAATNTTTCTGACTATCCATCCATCCATCCATCTTCTTCCGCTTATCCGGGGTCGGGTCGCGGGGGTAGCAGCCTAAGTAGGGAGGCCCAGACTTCCCTCTCCCCAGCCACTTGGAGCAGTTCCTCCGGGGGAATCCCAAGGCGTTCCCAGGCCAGCCGAGAAACATAGTCCCTCCAGCGCGTCCTGGGTCTTCCTCTGGGTCTCCTCCCGGTGGGACGTGCCCGGAACACCTCACCAGGGAGGCGTCCAGGAGGCATCCTAACCAGATGCCCGAGCCACCTCAACTGGCTCCTCTCGATGTGGAGAAGCAGCGGCTCTACTCCGAGTCCCTCCCGGATGACTGAGCTTCTCACCCTATCTCTAAGGGAGAGTCCAGCCACCCTGCGGAGAAAACTCATTTCAGCCGCTTGTATCCGAGATCTTGTTCTTTCGGTCATAACCCAAAGCTCATGACCATAGATGAGGGTGGGAACGTAGATCGATCGGTAAATTGAGAGCTTTGCCTTTTGACTCAGCTCTCTCTTCACCACGACAGACCGGTACAGCGCCCGCTTCACTGCGGACGCTGCACCTATCCGCCTATCGATCTCACGCTCCAGTTTTCCCTCATTCGTGAACAAGATCCCGAGATACTTAAACTCCTCCACTTGGGGCAGGACCTCCTCCCCGACCCGGAGAGGGCATGCTACCCTTTTCCGGCTCAAGACCATGGCCTCGGATTTGGAGGAACTGATCCTCATCCCGGCCGCATCACACTCGGCTGCAAACCGCTCCAGTGAAAGTTGTAGATCACGAACTGATGAAGCCAGTAGGACCACATCATCTGCAAAAAACAGAGAAGCGATTCTAAGGTCACCAAAACGGATCCTCTCAACACCTTGGCTGCGCCTAGAAATTCTGTCCATAAAAGTTATGAACAGAATCGGTGACAAAGGGCAACCTTGGCGGAGTCCAACTCTCACCGGAAACGAGCCTGACTTACTGCCGGCAATGCGGACCAAGCTCTGACACCGGTCGTACAGGGACCTAACAGCCCTTATCAAAGGGCCTGGTACCCCATACTCCCGGAGTACCCCCCACAGAACCCCCCGAGGGACGCGGTCGAATGCCTTCTCCAAGTCCACAAAGCACATGTAAACTGGTTGGGCAAACTCCCACGCACCCTCCAGGACCCTGTTGAGGGTGTAGAGCTGGTCCAGTGTTCCACGACCAGGACGAAAACCACACTGCTCCTCCTGAATCCGAGGTTCGACTATCCGACGGACCCTCCTCTCCAGAACCCCTGAATAGACCTTACCAGGGAGGCTTAAGAGTGTGATCCCTCTATAGTTGGAACACACCCTACGGTCCCCCTTTTTGAATAGGGGAACCACCACCCCAGTCTGCCAATCCAAGGGAACTGCCCCCGATGTCCACGCGATATTGCAGAGTCGCGTAAGCCAACACAACCCTACAACATCCAGAGCCCTAAGGAACTCCGGGCGAATCTCATCCACCCCCGGAGCCTTGCCACCGCGGAGCTTTTTAACCACCTCGGCGACCTCAGCACCAGAGATCGGAGAACCCGACCCAAAGTCCCCAGGCTCTGCTTCCTCAGTGGAAGACGTGCCAGTAGGATTGAGGAGGTCTTCGAAGTATTCCGCCCACCGACTCACAACATCCCGAGTTGAGGTCAGCAGCACGCCACCTCCACCATAAATGGTGTTGGTCTCGTACCTCTTTCCCCCCCTGAGACGCCGGATGGTGGACCAGAATCGCCTCGAAGCCGTACGGAAGTCATTCTCCATGGCCTCTCCGAACTCCTCCCACGCCCGAGTTTTTGCCTCAGCAACCACCCGAGCCGCATGCCGCTTGGACTGCCGGTACCTATCAGCTGCTTCCGGGGTCCCACAAGCCAAAAAGGCCCAATAGGACTCCTTCTTCAGCCTGACAGCATCCCTCACTGCCGGTGTCCACCACCGGGTTCGAGGGTTGCCACCTCGACAGGCACCAACAACCTTGCGGCCACAGCTCCGATAAGCTGCCTCGACAATAGAGGCGCGGAACACGGCCCACTCGGACTCCATGTCCCCCGCCTCCCTCGGAACGTGTTCAAAGCTCTCCCGGAGGTGGGAGTTAAAGCTCCGTCTTACGGGAGACTCTGCCAGACGTTCCCAGCAGACCCTCACGATACGTTTGGGTCTGCCAGGTCTGACCGGCATCCTCCCCCACCATCGGAGCAAACTCACCACCAGGTTTTCTGACTAATGTTTATCAATTTTTAATGCTTTCTGCAACACTTGTGAATATGCCTGGCTAGTTTAGTGTCAAGCTGACCCTTAAACTGTATCTGCAACTTGGTTTTGTAATTAGCTTTTATCAGGCGCAGTTATGTGGAAAAGTTAAGCTCGTTTTCTTCCACATGACCTTGGCAGCATTTTTTGGTAAGAGATGCAACAAATCCTTCAGATAAGCTATGTTTTCTTTCAATCGTGCTAGGCACTGCTTTGCTCTGCTTTTCTTTGAAAAACATGTGTTGCCCAAGATGAGACTTGCACAAAGACAGACACCGACACCCACACGCGCACGCGTACACTACAAGGTATAAAATGGAGTCACTCAGATGAAAACGTTGAAGTCTACCGTGTGTCATAGATCCAGACATCCAGTCCAGCGTTGATGTTTATCTCCCACTGAACTGTGTGGCTTCCCAGTTGTGTCAAGGTGAGAAGATACTATAATTTGTTACACATCAATGCCTTGTGTGTATTGAAGTTTTACTGTTTCTTTTGTGGGGGGTTAAACTGACACATTGATCCTAGCAAATAACAGTTTGTTGAGTTCAATACTTGTATGTCTGTTTCACTTTTTTCTTAATTTGTCACAGTTCTTTTTAATAAATGACACATCATTTTAAAGGAGTCGGTGTTTGTGTTTTTTTCTAAACAATTGTTCCGATCCTTCTGCGAGCCTGATAAAACATTTTGGTTGATTTAGAATATCATAAAACATTTTGGCATCACTTCGCAGGATTATAAGAAGGACTACACGCTGTTTAGAAAAAAGGAAAAAGTGTGAGGTGAAAAGTTTTTAAAATGATAAGCTGGAAGCGGGTGGGAATCCCATTCTAGTAGGATAGTGTTCTGGGTGGGTGTGAGCCCCATTCCAGTGGACTGTGTTGTAGTCATGTCTGATGAGCAGTTTGAGGGATGCCTTGAAGCCACAGACTGATTCTTTGAAGTGGTGGGGAGAGTCAGAAGACACAGGCGCACAAATACAGGTTTTGAAATGCAAACAGGAATTGTTTATGTATAACTGCTGTGCACGCAGCTTAGAAAATAACAGAAGTATTTTGCCAGGGTGTAGAAACCCTTGTTGATCAGCTGTGAGTTTTGCTTGAGAGTGGATGAATGTCCGGAGCTGTGGGACGATTCAGGTGATTTATTTTTGACAGCTCAGTTGAAGTAAAAAAAAAAGCGCTTTTACCAGGGTTGCAACAGCGCATGTGTGTGTGTGTGCAGCCGCGTGTGGGAGGTTGCACAAGGAGACTCAGGAAAGCGCAGATGTTAAAGTCTACTGTGTACCCAGTTTGAAAAAAAAAGCAACGAAGCTCGCTGAAGGAGCAGTGAATTAGAACCGTAGGAGGGATCTCTGCAGATCAGGGGTCCAGCTGTTTTGTTGAAAGTTGTCCAAAAGATTGAAGTGAAAAAGGAGTCATTCCAGGGACGCATGTGTGTATGCGCCTCTGACCGAAGACAACAGCAGAGGAAAATTAAAAGAGTGAAGAAAGCATGACAAAAGTGGTTGAGAGACTGAAAAGGGGAAAAAAGCAAAAAAGGAAACATCATGTACTCTCCAAGCGTGTACGAGTTTTTGTCAATGAGTTTGGAGCTGTCAACTGGTGCGGAGAAGAACGTGAGGAGGAGTGTATGCGCGGAGCCAAAGCAGCCCCCGCTCCTTCTGTCATGAGTAAAAATGTAAAAAGACGAAGGTCAGATGTGTTACAAACTGAGCTAGGTGAAGATGGTCAGCCTGTGGTGGACGTGGTGAGACAGTAGCAGTCTGACCCAGATTTAAAATTGATAGTGTAAGATTACACTCAGGAGGAGGTTGTAGATCTTTCCAAGAGGGACTCGAAGTCCTTGTTTGCCGGCGCACTTCACTTTGTCTTTCCAAGTGTGTTAGATTGGTCTGATTTAGAGGCACAAAGGGTGACACTGAGAGAATGCATGCCGCGTTTGGTTCGGCTATGTGTAACAGACGCGTTAACTTTTGGAGCGGCTACAGATTCGCTTGCGGTCCCCAAGGTGGTGAGAGATAACCAACTGATGACTCGTGGGCCGAGGAGGAACGGCCGGAGTAACACACGAGGATAAGTTTAAAGAGGAGCAGAGGAGGATGGAGACTGAGAGAGATCAGTCGTACCTCCTGCAGGAGGAGCTGAGACGTAAGAGAGAGAGAGAGGAGCAAAATTGTTTGTGTTTCTGAAGGTAAGAGGATATGCAGAGTTCGTGGGAGTGTAAGTGGTGGAGCAAAAAAGAAAAACAAGATCAGGTGGAGGAAAAGAAGGAAAAACAGAAAGTCACAGCTGTGTTTTGAGCCGTTGAACAGGTCAAGCCCCAGAAATAAGGATTACAAATTGGTCAACTGGTGACATTAGAAATTTATTGGAAGAATCAGAAAGTGAAGCATGTTTATTTAAAAAAAGAGGGGATTTTCAAGTTTTTTTCCTCCGAGTTTAAACTAATGATTGTTATTCTATTGTCAAAAGCATTTTGTTGTGTTACAGCTTGGTGTCTTGTTCTTGTCATCTGCTGATGGGACGAACAGAGGTGGGCCAAGAGGACGACGTGGGTGACCAAAGCACCTAAGGGTCGTGTTGCCTGAGGGTGGTGTCCACGTTCATCTGTGCCACGGTGCTGCTGAGTGACCAAAGCGCCTGAGGGTGGTGTTGCCTGAGGGTGGTGTCCACATTCATCTGTTCCACGGTGCTTCTGGTTGACCCTTCCTCTTTGATGAAGAGACGTGTCCTGAAGGGGGACAGAGAGGGTCCTTGCCACAAAATGAACCGTGTTGAGTGGACAGGATGACTTCAAATGTCCTATTAATCAGTCCTGCTAGTGATTAATGTAAGCAGAAGGTGTCCAACGAATGTGACATTCCAGTACGTCGACCTAATACATTGCAACTTTAAAGTCTGCCTAGCAAGAAGATATGAATAAAAATACAGTTAGAAGAAGTACTTACCAATCTTTCACGTGCTTCGATCAAGACTACATGTGAATTGCAGGTGTTACATGTAAATATGCAAGCTGGTTCCAGAGGGTGGTGACAACGAAGATCCATCGTGATTGACAACGAGTTTGGAACATTTCTGATGTTCCTTGAGTGTTTAAAAAAACATGATATGATAAAATGTTATTTGTTTTTAAGATTGAATGATGAATAATTTGGGTTACGAATAACTCTCGCCTATGACATGCAAATGTGCAGACAGCTTATAAAAGGAGTGGTATATGTGTTGCAAACAGGTCGTGTTAACCCATGCTTTAACCAGAGACAGGGTGTTGTGTGACTGGACAGTAAAGAGTCCTCAAAAATAAAGAGGTGCCTTTTTATGAATATATGTTGTACACTTGTGAGAGTTGGAACAGCAAGACTTATTGATTACCTAATTACTGTTTACCCGCCTGTTTGAGGTACGGTGGCAATTTCTGCACGTTTTCTGCGGGTCTCTATGGATCCTTTCAAAAATGCGCAATTGAACGGGTCCACTGTGCCAATACTTATGATTGAGTTTCTAAGTCTGACTGTCCAATTTGAAAGTGTTCACATATATTGAGCAAGGAAAGGTTTTTACATGCGGCTAAATCTAATAAAGCGAGAATATGCAGTGTCCCTCCTTTACTTATTTTTAGTGCTTTGTTTTGTAGGAAGGATCATATAATTAGATTAGTTTATAACACTGCCTTAGAATAAAGATTGAAATTATAATGAGAGATCATTGGTCTGGTACTGAATGAACTTTTGTTAAAATAGATTCGACAGAACGTCAGGATATTTTGATTTTTGAATCGATTATAAGTGAGGGTGACCGACTCCATTTTTTAGATTTGGTATGTAGCTTTGCAAGGCTGAATATATACATGCCTTATGAGGTGACAGGATGAAAATTTTTCAAAATTAGACAGAAACCAGAGGGTGGAATGGTGTAAGAGTTTTAATATTAACGTTTTCTGACTAACGTTTATCAATTTTTAATGTTTTCTGCAACACTTGTGAATATACCTGGCTAGTTTAGTGTCAAGCTGACCCTTAAACTGTATCTGCAACTTGGTTTTGCAATTAGGTTTTATCAGGCGCAGTTATGTGGAAAAGTTAAGCTCGTTTTCTTCCACATGACCTTGGCAACCTTTTTTGGTAAGAGATGCAACAAATCCTTCAGATAAGCTATGTTTTCTTTCAATCGAGCTAGGCACCTCTTTGCTCTGCTTTTCTTTGAAAACATGTGTTGCCCAAGATGAGATTTGCACAAAGACACACACACATACACACCCATACACGAACGCACACACTGCAAGGTATAAAATGGAGCCACTCAGACAAAAACGTTGAAGTCTACTGTGTGTCTTAGATCCAGACGTCCGGTCCAGCATTGATGTTTATCTCCCACTGAACTGTGTGGCTTCTAAGGTTGCAACTAACGATTATTTCAATAATCGATTAATCGGTCGATTTTTTTACGATTCATCGATGAATCAGCAAAAAAAAAGTTTTAATTATCATCTCTTTATTCCAAAATTTGACTGACAAATCAAATCGCACAAAAAACAGGTTGCTACTTGACTATTCTGTTAGTAAAATATTGAATAATTAAAAAATAAAGTTAGTCAAATAGCTTCAATAAAAAATAAATGTACACAAAACTATATACAAATGTATGCTTTATACCTGCACAATATGTAGCTACTTTGTAAAATGTGTCACCTGGATTAAAGGTGTGGATTGTTTTAACATGATGGTGCAGCTGTGGCTGAGTTGTTAGAGCAGTCGTCCTCCAATGCAAGAGTAGGGGGTTGGAATCCACCAGCAGTCACATGCCTGTGTCCATGGGCAAGACACTGAACCCCATGTTTGTGCCCCATTGGTGTATGAATGTGAGCTAAAGCTCTGATTAGTCTCTTTAGAATGATTTGTTCAATTAGCTTTGTAATCTAGCAGAGTGCTACATGAATGGGTAAATGAGGACATGTAGTATCAATTAGATAGAAAGGTGCTATATAAGACAGTACAGTCCATTTACCATTACAAGTGTGGATCATTGTAACCTGGGTTAAAAGTGGGTATCATGGCAGTGAAGCCTTCGTCTTCAACCATCGACAGAGGCCTCATGTCAGTGACGTTCATGTAAGGATCTTTCAGTCTCTGCTGCTTGCTGTGGTGTGCATGATGTCTGTCCATCATGAAGGCTGTCATTGTTTGTTGTTGTTTTCTGGAATGAGAGAGAGTTTATATGTATTATAGCATAATTTACAGTAACTCAAGAAATGACTCGTTTCACTTACAGTGCTAGGTTAAACACACACACACACACACACACAAATAGAAAATACTAATTACACACAACTTGAGTAGATGAAATAAATTACTGTAATTCCGGTTTTAATGCAATTCATCCTTCCATACAATGCAGTGTCTTCAGAAGTTGCCAGCAAATTAAAAGTTGAAGCTAAATCATTAAATTATCACCATCTTTGAGTTAGATTTATTTAAAAATCACATTGTACCATTACATTAAAAATAAAATCACACACGTTCTCCATAATTGTCACAGCTAAGAAACAAGCAGCTTCAGCTACCAGAGACACTGACATTACGTTTTCTCACTTTGAAACAGAACAAATATGGTTTAATGTAGAGACTCACCTGCTGCTCTTCCTTTTGTAGCAGGATGACCTGCGGTCATTGAATGCACCACACATGCAGAGATGTGATTGGTGGGTCTGGGGCTACTTCCGGTATAAAAAGGGGTAGTCCTCATTAGTTGACGCGTCATCCGTGCTGGCTGTGTCGCGCTAGCGTTGAGGTGCAGGGTCGCGATGATCCACTGTTCTCGCGACATGTACGAGTTTCCTGTTTCCCTCTGCTGTTGAGGTGGAACACAGTGAGTACTGAAGCGCCAGTTTTTCTGTTTCTTACTAATTCAGATTTTAATTCATATTTATGTTTGGTAGCTGCTACTGTTTGTCCTTTGGCAACAGTCTGCCTCCTGTTTTGTTCGTGGCCGTGTCTACTGTTGTCCGGATTGTCCCGACTGGTTCTGCCCCCCATCCGGGTCGTCCCTCGCCTGCCGGCTGGTCCTGGGACTGTTTGGGGCCCGCTGTCTGGACGGCGTGGCGTGGGCTACGTCACGCGTCCTGCGGGTCGAGCTGAAGCCGACTGATGCCAGCTCAACCACTCATACAGGCGTCGGTTTGAGTGGCGTCTCTTTGGAGAGCAACGGATCTCACCAGGGCGGACTCTGGACTACTGAGAGAGACTGTGTGTGGGTTTTTCCCTTTTAACATATTATTGTATTGCACTTTTATTCTGAATTGAGCTTTGACTGCCTTTTTAAACTGTAAATATTTTAAATTTAGGATTTTAGTCTTTTTAAACTGTAAATATTTTAAACTTAGGATTTTATTTAATTAAACTACTGTGCAATTTATTGGTGTCTGTGTGAACTTGTCTCATGCCTCATCTGCAACGGGTCTATGTGCCTTAAGGGCAGTGGTGGGCATATGAACGCAAGAGAGCGCTAAAGCGCTAATCCGCTTACAATGGACCTAAACTTTTTGTCAGTGTTTTTGTGGTTTGACTAACTTTTATTATTCATAAGCGGATTTGTGCTATTTTTATTTAAAATGAAGTACAGCATTTTTTCCCCACCGTAAAGAGCAGAGAGGAGGGAGGGTTGGAGGGGGAAGGGAGCAGAGCGGAGAACAGACTCGGATCTACCATGTAGCAAATGATGCCGTTGCCTGGGGATCCCAATCAGCATGGGGCCCCGGCCCCGCCGCGCCCCGGCCAGTCACCTACATCCCTACCATTGATCCTGCTTGTTAATGTACATTTAACATAAAAATAATTATAGTTACGATGAAAACGATCATTAAATACGCAATAAAAAAAACGGTCGATTTCTTTATCCCCCTACTAAAAATGGACTATTCCATCTTGACATCTTCCGGGTCAGAGGTGAACTCAGGGGCTAATTCTGTGGCTAGCTGTTTGTGCTGGGTACTTGGATAAATCCGCAGAGAACCCCGCTGTTTCAAGCCAAATTAACGTGGCCGGAGGATTTTATTGTGTGTTTTGTGTCGACCATTCGACGGTGAGTCGTTAGTTTTATGTATTTGGGTTACTTTTATGTATAAATGCGGTGGCGACACACCCGTGTATTTGAGATTTAAAAGTGGTTTTAGGGATTAAAAGATCATTCTATTTTTTGTTAATTTCGTGGCCGAATAGAATATATGTACGTAAAGTATTAAATAAATCCTTTGATTTTTGTAATTTCATCCTTTTAGGATCATTTTTGTTACTTTTCAGTTGGCAGTGTAGTGCAAATATTGATAACGCTGCCGGCTATATATAAATATATATATATATATATATATATATATATATATATATATATATATATATATATATATATATATATATAATATAAATATAGAAATATATAAATAGCGGATTAGATTAGCTTCCCCTAATTTTCATAAGACATTTGTGCTTTTGAAATTGTGGACCTAAAAAAATTAATAATCGTTTTAGAAATTTGGAACTAATTTTTGGATTAGCGTTGCCCAGCACTGCTTAAGGGTAACTTTTAGTAAAGCTTTTAACCAAATTCACTTCTTTTATTAAAAATAGATTATTTATTTTTTAAACTAAAGTTCCCTATTTTTATCAATATCCGTCCGGTTACACTTCCTTCAAACCGTGGTGAAGTCCGTCATGTTTACTTTTCATCCATGTGGTTATCTCGTGTCGCGTCGTCACTTTTCAAAGCTTTTTTATCTTTAAGAAGCGTCAAGCTCCCACACTATGGAGGACTTAGTTTTCTCTGCGTCGCGTCGGTCATTTGTAAAATAGACTTTGAAAACAGTCTCTGTTCTCCTTCCTCCTCACTCTGTTCAGAAGCCACATACATGCAGCCAGCGCGCTGCAGAGTAGTTTTTTTTTCAAACTTTATTCAGTCAGCCAGCTTTGACAACGTTCTACCGGTGAACAAAACAGCTCTGCGGCGAAGTGAAAAAAGCATACAGTAATCGCGCGACACAACGAATCGATGATGAAATTTGTTGCAAACGCTTTTAAAAATCGATTTTAGCGATTCGTTGTTGCAGCCCTAGTGGCTTCCCAGTTGTGTCAAGGTGAGAAGATACTGTAATTTGTTACACATCAATGCCTTGTGTGTGTATTGAAGTTTTACTGTTTCTTTTGTGGGGGGTTAAACTGACACATTGATCCTAGCAAATAACAGTTTGTTGAGTACAATACTTGTATGTCTGTTTCACTTTTTCCTTCATTTGTCACAGTTCTTTTTAATAAATGACACATCATTTTAAAGGAGTCTGTGTTTGTGGTTTTTTCTAAACAATTGTACCGATCCTTCTGCGAGCCTGATAACACATTTTGGTTTATTTAGAACAGAGGTCTGCAACCTTTACAATCAAAAGAGCCATTTTACGCCTTCATTCACTAAATTAAAAGTGTTCAGAGCCGCAACAACATGCTACAACTTTGGTTCTCAACTGGTGGCCCATGGGTCACTTTAGGTTTGTTGGATGGAGCTTTTGTGGCCACTAGGGGTGACATTACAAATATAAAACAACTAATAATTTGCATTTTTTACAATTTTAGACAAATGAAAAGACCAAATTCTTTTAAAGAGAGTTTTTTTTTTATTAATAAAATATATGAACTATGCAGACCTTCGGTAAGTCTATCCATCCATCCATTTCCTTCCGCTTATCCGGGGTCGGGTCGCGGGAGTAGCAGCCTAAGTAGGGAGGCCCAGACTTCCCTCTCCCCAGCCACTTGGAGCAGCTCCTCTGGGGGAATCCCAAGGCGTTCCCAGGCCAGCCGAGAAACATAGTCCCTCCAGCGCGTCCTGGGTCTTCCTCTGGGTCTCCTCCCGGTGGGACATGCCCGGAACACCTCACCAGGGAGGCGTCCAGGAGGCATCCTAACCAGATGCCCGAGCCACCTCAACTGGCTCCTCTCGATGTGGAGAAGCAGCGGCTCTACTCCGAGTCCCTCCCGGATGACTGAGCTTCTCACCCTATCTCTAAGGGAGAGTCCAGACACCCTGCGGAGAAAACTCATTTCAGCCGCTTGTATCCGAGATCTCGTTCTTTCGGTCATAACCCAGAGCTCATGACCATAGATGAGGGTAGGAACGTAGATCGATCGGTAAATTGAGAGCTTTGCCTTTTGACTCAGCTCTCTCTTCACCACGACAGACCGGTACAGCGCCCGCTTCACTGCGGACGTTGCACCTATCCGCCTATCGATCTCACGCTCCAGTTTTCCCTCATTCGTGAACAAGACCCCGAGATACTTAAACTCCTCCACTTGGGGTAGGACCTCCTCCCCGACCTGGAGAAGGCATGCTACCCTTTTCCGGCTCAAGACCATGGCCTCGGATTTGGAGGAACTGATCCTCATCCCGGCCGCATCACATTCAGCTGCAAACCGCTCCAGCGAAAGCTGTAGATCACGAACTGATGAAGCCAATAGGACCATATCATCTGCAAAAAACAGAGAAGAGATTCTAAGGCCACCAAAACGGATCCTCTCAACACCTTGGCTGCGCCTAGAAATTCTGTCCATAAAAGTTATGAACAGAATCGGTGACAAAGGGCAACCTTGGCGGAGTCCAACTCTCACCGGAAACGAGCCCGACTTACTGCCAGCGATGCGGACCAAGCTCTGACACCGGTCGTACAGGGACCTAACAGCCCATATCAAAGGGCCTGGTACCCCATACTCCCGGAGTACCCCCCACAGAACCCCCCGAGGGACGCGGTCGAATGCCTTTTCCAAGTCCACAAAGCACATGTAAACTGGTTGGGCAAACTCCCACGCACCCTCCAGGACCCTGCTGAGGGTGTAGAGCTGGTCTAGTGTTCCACGACCAGGACGAAAACCACATTGCTCCTCCTGAATCCGAGGTTCGACTATCCGACGGACCCTCCTCTCCAGAACCCCTGAATAGACCTTACCAGGGAGGCTTAAGAGTGTGATCCCCCTATAGTTGGAACACACCCTACGGTCCCCCTTTTTGAATAGGGGAACCACCACCCTAGTCTGCCAATCCAAGGGAACTGCCCCCGATGTCCACGCGATATTGCAGAGTCGCGTAAGCCAACACAACCCCACAACATCCAGAGCCCTAAGGAACTCAGGGCGAATCTCATCCACCCCCGGAGCCCTGCCACCGCGGAGCTTTTTAACCACCTCGGTGACCTCAGCACCAGAGATTGGAGAGCCCGACCCAAAGTCCCCAGGCTCCGCTTCCTCAGTGGAAGACGTGCCAGTAGGATTGAGGAGGTCTTCGAAGTATTCCGCCCACCGACTCACAACATCCCGAGTTGAGGTCAACAGCACGCCATCCCCACCATAAATGGTGTTGGTCGCGTACCGCTTTCCCCCCCTGAGACGCCGGATGGTGGACCAGAATCGCCTCGAAGCCGTACGGAAGTCATTCTCCATGGCCTCTCCGAACTCCTCCCACGCCCGAGTTTTTGCCTCAGCAACCACCCGAGCCGCATGCCGCTTGGACTGCCGGTACCTATCTGCTGCTTCCGGGGTCCCACAGGCCAAAAAGGCCCAATAGGACTCCTTCTTCAGCTTGACAGCATCCCTCACCGCTGGCGTCCACCACCGGGTTCGAGGGTTGCCACCACGACAGGCACCAACAACCTTGCGGCCACAACTCCGATAAGCTACCTCGACAATAGAGGCGCGGAACATGGTCCACTCGGACTCAATGTCCCCCGCCTCCCTCGGAACCAGTGGTGTAGTCTACGTGATACGCAGATATACGCCGTATACCCACTAGAAAAGCTTGGGGATTTCCGTATAACCACTTAAATGTGCCCAATGATACGTAACGTGACAACAAATACGCGTTGCATAAAGATAGATTATGTTCGCTGCTCATAAAGGCTGAGACTCGCGCTTTGGTCCGCAGGCTGGAGCGCGCGCGCTGCGCGTGCACTGAAATGCGTTCAGGACACTTCACTGCGCCGCGCGTCTCGCGGTTGCCATAGTTTCGTGTTCCTCTGTTGTACGTGAGGCTCACAGCCATTGGCTGAGCTGAGCTCACTACCATAGTTCTCTGCTCTGTGATTGGTTTCTTAAGAAGCTCCTTTATGATTGGCTGCTCGGGATGCAGGCGGGCGACAGACGGTGTAGAGCATTTTCGCTAACGACGACAGACTCAAAATGAAAAGGAAACAAGCTACACTTTTTGAATGTTTTTATAAACCAGCTGAACCCGAAGCTACAGAGACAACATTAGAAGAACCTACCAGTTCGACGGCCGAAACCAGCCATAATGAGGTTGATATCTGCATTTCCCCAGGTAAGTGTTGGCTAGTACAAGTTAGCTGAAGCTAGCTCAAGCAGCAAGTAAATGCATGTTTTTATCGACCTTTTCTGATGCCAAACTCCAAAATGCGCATCAAGAAACCTTGATGGAAACACGGTTACTGTCCAGAATTTTACAGTAACATTTCATATAAATAAATATGTGAATATAAAAATGATTTGTTTGTGACAAAGTCTGTCACTCCAATAATCAACAAAATGCTATGCTTTTTACTCTGTTTTAAAACTCCTTGTTTCATTTTTAGATCCAAATTGGCCAGCCTTGTGGAGTGAAAGTCAGGCTCGGGAATTTAAAAACAGACATCCCTGGTTGGAATGGAGGAACAAAAAATTAGGTAAATATAAAAAAATATGGGAACCAATTTGTATATAAGGTTTAATTGATATATTTCCAACATTAACATATTATGACTTGATAATTTTAAAATAGTCTGATAATCATATCTTTCAAAAGTTTAGTACAGTATATTACATGAGAAATTATATATATTTGTGTGTGTGTGTGTGTGTGTGTGTGTGTGTGATCATTTCATTTTCACGTTTTAGTTGGTCATAATGCAAAAGTGTATGCAAGTAATAATGAAAGGTAATAATGAATGTAATTGTCGACACATGCTTACAGTCTAGTGAATCAGTAGATTCTAGTATTATTACTGGTATCAGGAAATATTAAAAAATATACAATTATGACCATTTTTATTTACTTCCTGCAGGATGTGCTGTTTGCAGTACCATAACGTCAACTGGTGTCCTGACTGAAAAGAGGGTCTCCATATCGGAGGAGTGGGCCTCCTTCAAGATCCAGTCATCAGGCTCAGGTTTGTTGTGCATTTATTAAAATGTAAGCATCACAGACATTTTGCAATGTTAAATATGCTTAAAATTCAAAATAAATTGTCAATTACATTGCACTACATTGCATTTTTGTCTCTAAATGTCCTGATTCATCTCAGTAATCTAGGTAGAAAAAGGAAAAATTAAGTACCGGTAGGTCCTCCGGACAGGTTTTTGTCTCTAAATACAGTATACCCACTACAAAAATGTAGACTACACCACTGGTAGAAACATAAGACCTTGGCAGGAAGAAAACATTTTCAGGTTCAGCCACAACAACCCCAACTCATTAGCAGCAAAATGTAAAAAAAAAAAAGACAACGCTGCTGACACTATGAGTTTTTTGTGCTTTCAAAAAGGCAGATGTGACTAAAAATATGAATCTTGTTTTTTGAAATGTCTAAGAAATAACTGTAAGCATAATTCATAAAAAGTCAGACAGTCTTAGGGAATGACTTATTGAACCAACTAAACTGAGAAACTACTGAAATGAACAAAAACTTTTTTTCCTGTAATGGCTGTTTAAAAAAATAAAATTAAAAAGCAAGTTGACTTTAAAATTTCACATGCGCTGAGAATAATGAAATTGGCAGTACAGGTAGTCCCAGATTTACGAGCGTCTGGACTTACGAGGTTCCGACTTTACGAGGTTATCATATTTAATAAAAATATGGAAGAAAAAAAATTTGTGTGTGTTTAAATGTTCTTAATTTCATGTGTACAGCACATTGTTGCAGCTGTGGTTGTTTTAAATGGCTTTATAAATAAAGTATAATTGTTATTTTTATGTTTTATTTCAATATTTAGCGAATTAGCGATCGCTCTCAACGCGCAGCCGGCAGACATAAAACGAGCGGATCGCTGCCGCCTGACATGCAACGAGCAGAGCTAAGCGGGCGGGGATTACTGTAGACATGCCGGCAAAGAGATCGGCCAGGAGCTGCTGGCTTTGGAGGACCGTGCGTCCGATCAGAGGTTGCCTCATACGGATAAATTAGCTGGAAACACTCGGTGAACTTTGTGGATGTGTCTGGCCTGGAGCAGCAGCCGCGGATCGCTCAGCGATCGCTCCCAAAGCGCCGCGCGACAACATTAGCTCATGGGCTAAGCTAAGGCTAGGCTAAATGCTAAACGGACCCCGACCAGAACCGAACCGACGGCCGGCGGCCGGGAGCTCGCCTCAATGTCCGGGAGCTCGCCTAAGATGTCGGATGGACACCAGCTAACGTGGAGAAGCAGCTCTGACAGCCTTTTTTGGATGTGCTACACACTAACGAGTGCTAACGAGAGCAGGCCTAATCTGGTGGGGGCTAACAACAGCTAACGCAGGCAGCTTGTTTGAATGAACGAACACCGTGGAGTAACGGCTTTCGGTAAGTTTATTAAATATATTTCTGGCTCCAAATGTATGAAGTTAGCGTACTAAGAGACGAGAGAAGCTGCGCTCAAAGTAAGAAATTAATTGTTTATATTTTTTATAAATGTTTTAAATTGTTTTAAAGTGTTAGGATAGTTGGAATGCCTACATTACATGTAATTACCTACATGTATGTGTTCAGTGGCGGCTCGTGTGTTATATAAAGGTCGATTAAAGGTCAGTACGGACTTACGAGATTTTCATCTTACGAGAACCTCGTAGTAACGGAACTCGCTCGTAAGTCGGGGACCACCTGTATTCACAATGATGGCATCAAAAGTGAAGAAATACGTATGAAGTAGTTCAATGTGCAATATCTTGAAATTTGAAAATTGAGATGAGTTATTCCTTTTTTTAATTATTACTTATATATAATTATTGTTTGAATTGATTTTTTTAAAGGGGCAGACATAATAAGATATTTTCTTCTTCTTCCGCCTTTCATTTTATATTTTCTTTTTTATACAAGAAACATGTGTTTATTGTGTGTTCTTTTTTTTTAATAAAATGAATAAATAAATAAATGAAAATGAAAAAGTAGCTTGAAAGCATTGCTCCCCGCAATAAGTTTTGTCAAGCAACACATTCTAAAATTTTCTGCAAAAAAGTGAATATGAGAACAATTTTAACACTGCTACATAAATTACTGTACAAACCCAGAACTGCTTGAAGAAATGTATTCCATGCAGTTTTCAACAAACTATTCCATTGTGTTCATTGCGGGACTATTTTTTGATGAGAAATGTGAGAGTAACGAGCAGTTACTAAGCCTACTTTGTTTCATAAAAAAATTGTTGTTTCTTAACTCTAAAATAAAAACAAATGCTAAGAACCTTACTTGACTAAAATAGTTAAAATGGATTTTCATATTTAAAAATGACACATAACATTTTATGTACTTTGATAAAATCATTGTGTTGTGCGTGTGGATTGAAACATTTTTGCTGTACTTTTGCTATAATTTGTCACACTTCGTTCAATTATTGAACATTTTCTGATAGATTTGTTAACATTTTAGTGACTTACAATGTAAGATAGCATTTGTTTAGGAATAATAATAATAATAATAATAATAATAATAATAATAATAATAATTGACAAAAAATGAAAGTTATGAGGAAAATAAAACTAAACTGGTTAAAGCTGAATGGCAGATGAACACTCTGCCTCTCAAACCAACCTTCTCCCTAAAAAAAGGTTAAACTGTCTTCCTCTCTGAGCATCAAAAACCTTAAATTTGTAAAACCGTGTTTTGGAGAGCATCCGTTCTAGATTATTTATAGCAGCCGTTTGTCTCACTCGCTGCAACTTGACAACAACCCACGGTGGCCAATGGTGAGCAGCCGCAGACAGACACGGGGGAGGAAGACAAACCAAAGAGAGAGTGGTAAATGAGGTTAAAGGTGAGGAAAAGAAAGGGGCTTGTTCAAAGACTAGCTTGTGCATGTCAGAACTTTTCTCCGGGCCAAATCGGAGAACAAGGAGGGGGCCTCACTGCAGCCTGGCAGCCTGATCAGCTCCTTGGGCGAGTGACTCTAATCAAATTTGTGTGATTGGACTCAGACTAAACTGGCGAGGGTATAAGAGGCTCCTTTCAGAAAAACATTTAACGATCTCCTATCCCTCCACTGATCTTTACAGTAGCTGTTCACATGACAGACTTTCTGCCCACACAAACTGCCCCTGGCAAAGCACACACTGGCCTTTCTCAGCTGTAAAATATTACCACCAGAACAGGGGGAGATAAAACTCACATTTTATAGGCTTCCTCTAATGGATCACGGGTGGAGTTTTATCAGGTATTTTGCAAGACTCACTCCAGTTTGCCGTGTTTAACTCTAAAGTCAAAATGATGGTTTTACTTTGAATCAATATTTATGGACTTCAATCATGATCACAGTTTTTCATGCTGTTGCCCGTGTTTGTCTATAGCATTAGTAAAACTATCTCATGGACCACTGGATGGATTTTAATGACACTCTCAGAAATTACTAATTGGATGAACTTTTAACAACTGATGGAGTCAACGCCATGAGCAAATTCATCAAACAAAAATGGCGATAACTTAGTCATTTTGAAAGATTTTGAGCTCAAACTTGGTGTGATAGCAGCTGATGGTTAATCCCAACACATATAATGAGAACTAGGGGTGTGCGATATGGCATAAAATTCATATCACGATATGTATTGTGAAGGGTGGCGATAACGATATATATTGCGATATGTTTTTGGTATAAAACTTGCAATAGGAATGAAAAAAAGCATAGGGTGTCCTTTTGCCATAATTTATTTTGAAAACTGCTATACCACAAAATAATCTCTATTAAGAAAATTTCACTACTAGGTCCAGAGAGTTTTTAAATAATTAACAACTCAAGCATTAGGCTTCTTTCTTGTAGTGCAAAACAGTGCAAAATATATCTTGTGTAGTTTTAGCCATAAGTTTTAAACTAAAGAATATGTTGTTAACTCTTAACAGTTTCCAATATTGTCACTTAAGAAATGAACAGTAACAGAGCAGCATTTTACACTGAAAACACTTCACCCTCCAACCCTCTAGTGGGCGTCTCCTTCAGCTTTAAGGAGAGCTGACAAGGCAACCAGTTTCCTCTGTGGCTTTGACCAGAGGGTCTCGCAGTAAAATCACACAACACAGCGTTCTGTTCACAGATCAGAGGGCAGGTTTCTCTAAAGCTGACCAACGCTTACTTTAACTTTCGACAAAAAAAAAAAAACTTTCAACAGAACACAGCGTTTTGCGCATGCATCCGAATATGGCAACACTACGGCAAGCCGGACGTAGTTAGCTTATAGCTTCGCTACTTAGCACTCGAAGAAAAGACTTTAACACCACTTACGCACAGTTTTCAACACAAAAAAGTAACGATTAACTCTGACAACTCTGATTGTACACTTCAACACCACTTATGCACAGTTTTAAACAAAAAAAAAGTAAAGATTAAATCTGACAACTGATTTTACATCAGACAGCATTACTGCGGTTAGCTGTTAGAAGACAGATCTCTATCGTAGGCTAAATGTCTATCGTTTCTACCGTGTACCATTTATATCGCGCATTCCTAATGAGAACTAACACATCTTGCAAGATCTTACAATGCTGCATGAGATCCTGCATGTTAGTTTGACGAAACTGGGTACAACTCTGTCATTTCTCACCATAATAGTCAATATGAATTACTTACTTATTACTTCAAATAAGGTTAGCCTAATTTAGTTTAGTTAGTGTTTTTGATTAACTTTATGTGCACAAATGTCTGTTAACTAAAGTTTAGCCTCGGAGTAAAGTGATATTCTGTTAGGAGAGGTGTATAAAGCATCCACAGCAGCAACATAAAGATGTTGTGGAGCACAATGCCTGGTGCAGATCAGTGTGGCGACCTGTGTCCCACTCACTGCCCGCCTGGATCGCGAAGCACGCTTCCTGTTAGCCCACTAAATTGACTCCACACACCCACGCTTCCATCTCTGCCGAGTCTCCCATTAACCTCATCCTCCCACATCAGCCTAGTACATGTTGCATTCGCATACTGAGGATGTAAACACAAAAAAGTACAAACACCCAAGGACACAAGGAAAGGAAGGACTTGTGCTGCCACCCATGTCCTTTATTTTTGTTTCATCTGAACAACAAGCTCTGCAACTCTAACCCAGATTCAGTCATCAAGGTTGACGCTTGCTAAAGTCAAAGCCTGAAGTATTTTGTTTAAAAAAAATCTGTGGTTTTGGTAAATGTTTTCCTCTAAGTTTGACTTCTGAAATAGCTGCAAAAATCATTCTTTAAGCCAAACAGACACTGTAAGTCATGCTTGAGCAGCAGTTTAGCTCATGGAACAAAGACTAGTTTGGGTATTTTGACTATTTACATCATGAGATAAAAGAAAACCTGTTTACCTGATCAAACTTAATTGACTCCATGCACAGTAATACAGAAAAATGACATTTAGCAGGTCAAATAAATGCTAGACTTGAAAATAATTAATATGAGCAACAGTACCAGTAGCTCCTGTTAAATTCCCCCTCCCTCTCGGTTTTCAAATCCCGGTTAAAAACTCACTACTACTCCATTGCTTTCAATGCCAGCTGATTTGTACTGGATCGTTTGATTTATGATCTGCAATGTTTTTATGTTTTTCGTGTTGTACTTCATTGTATGTGTTGCCTGTTGCGTGTTTGTTTGTCCAGCACTTTGGTGTTGACTTGTTCCTGTTTAAAGTGCTTTATAAATAAAATGGTATGGTATGGTATGGTAAATTGGATTTATTTCTCTGCGATGCAGAAAAATTATGTCCCCCCCTGGTTTTTCATGCTGTCGTCCTCTCATATCGCTGCCTTCATGTATAAATAAAAAACTGAAATCCTTTTCCCCATAGAATAAATCAAGTAAAAATTCAAAGAGATTGCCTGGAAAGCAAGTTTTTAGCAAAAATGCACAGACAACAACAATGCTGTCAACCTGACAAAAACATTTAGCACACGTAATATGACAAACAAGACAGTTCTACACAATAAGAAATAACAAAGTTACATTTAATTGATGATGATTATCCGATCAGTCGTATCCGACTTTCGGTCATTTTATAAGTCTTCATACTCCACGCCTTCCTGTCTTTCACCAATTCTTTCAAATCTGCAATTGGCATAGTCATTGTTGTCATGATAGTGTCGAGCCATCTTGTTCTTTGGCGGCCTTGTCTTCTTTTCCCACTGACTTTTCCCAGCATCACTGACGTTTCTAAAGAATCAGCGCGCATCACATGGCCAAAATATGAGAGCTGCTGTTTGGTGATTTTGCCCAATAATGACATTTTCGGTTTGACGCGGTCCAAAACTGCCTTGTTCACATTTAATTACTTGGGTCTAAAATTAAAAAGACTGTAGAGTCTGCCTAAAGCACAAGAAGTAAAATAGCTTAAAGTTTGTTAAAAAATAGGGACATGCTGTAATGAAGAGTCATCTGGAGTACTGTAGACGTGCATGCACAGACAGAACCTTGGGACAGACTTTTTCTCTAAATAGAATAGTAAGTTTTAAGTAAAGTGGTAGAGTTGTATTAAATAAGCAGTTTTTAACTGTTTCAGTAGCTCAAAACCTGCTTATATTAACATTAAAAATCACATAAAAGCACTTAATTTCAGATCAAATAAATGTGCAATACAAACACACATATTTCAGAGTGGACCGTCAGATAAAGCAGGTAAATCAGCTCCAAATAATTTGTTTATTAATAGACAGAATTTGGGCCAAGTCAAATCCAAAATATACAAAAAAAATATCCATCCCTTCATTATATTTACCCCCTTCTTCCTTTTAGGGCCGTGGGGGGTCACTGGTGCCCATATACATCTGTTACTGTGCGAGAGGCGGGGTACACCCTGGACAGGTCTCCAGTCCATCACAGGGACACATCGAGACAAATGAGACAAACATTCACTCTCTCGCCTAGGGACAATTTAAAGTTACCAATCAGCCTAACATGCATGTTTTTGGGAACCCACACACATATATGGAATGAATAATACATTTCTATATTAAGTTTTTAAATTACAAAAACAGAACAGATTAGAGGCGACACAGCAGGGAAGTACCGGTAGTTAGAGCTGTTGCCTCTCATTGAGGAGGCTGCAGGTTCACATCCTGGTCTGGGGCCTTTCTGCGTGGAGGTTGCATGTTCTACCTGTGCATGGGTTCTCCAGTGCTCTCCAACAGATTTAAAATGTGGATGTTTGGTTCACTGGTAACTCTAAATTGTTCCTAGGTTTAAGTTTGAGTGTGAATGGTTGTCTCCTTTTTTCTTTGTGTGGTCCTGTGATGGACAGCAACCTGTCCGGGGTGCACACCACTTCATGCACAGAAACTGCTAGGCGCCAGCAACCACACAACCCAAAAAGGAAAGCATGTGCATGTAAAGAAAATGGATGGATGGAACCAACTAAAACAAAGTACCGTATTTTTTGGCATATAAGGTGCAGTTTTGGCATATAAGGTGCAGTTTTTTGCATTATTTGCATGTCCTGCGACTTATACACCGGGGAGACTTATTTATGGATGCCCACCATATTTATAAACCTATTTTTGGCTGAGATATGACCGGTTTCATTCATTCTGACTGAAAATATTGAAGACTGCCATTTTCAGCCGCTAGATGGCAGTCGTTGGCATGCCGTTGTATCATGTAATAGGTAAACGTGGCACAATCGGCTTGCCACAGCCTGCTACCATTGTCTGAATGGAGCAACCGTCAAATCAGCTTCATTTTGCTGCGCCGCTCCGGCAAAATGCAGCTAATTTGACAACCGAAGTGCATTTATTAAGTAAAAGTTCAACTGAGACACACCTTTGCTATAAAGTCGGGCAAACTAATTTTTAGGTGGTTATCTTATTAAATTTTGAAGAATTGGACAGTGAGTCATCCTCTGTGCGTTCATGTTTCTACATATTGTCTTCTGAAAAAACAGCTGATTTGACCGTCAAAGTGCATTTATCAAGGAAAAGTTAGACTGAGACACACCTTTTCTATAATTTCAAGCAAACAAACAATTGTTTTTAAGTGTTAATCTTGTTAAATTCTTGTTAAAGTCCTCCTGTGCACGCTCCCGTGGCCGCCATTTTGCAGCCAATCGATTTTTGGCACACCGGCCCACATTTTTGGGTTGTCAGCGGTGACGCGTAAAAAATGTGACGTGTCAACAGTGACGCATAATAGATGCAACATATACGGCGAAGTGACGTATTTATGATTTTTTCCACTTTATTAGACATATTTGGACTGATGCGACTTATAGGGCGGTGCAACGTCTATGGCAGAAAATACGGTAAGCATATTAGAACGTCTGAGTGAAAGTGTAATTGCAATAAATACAAATACCGTGCAAAGGTTACTTTTACAAGTTACTAATAGTTTATGGAATTTAAAGACTTTACCTAAACAGCACCATTAAACTGGGGAGAGGTGCAATCTCAATTAAAACTGATCTTGCAGACATCTCTGTC
>JBBPBX010000590.1:0-21811 GCA_038048925.1 Garcialebias charrua
AAGCATTTCCTGTTGCTTTTTTACTAGCTCGCTCTGACGGGCTCTGTTTAATGCCTTCTCAAGTGTCAGTTCAGCGTCCATTTGTAGCTGTTCTGATAGTCTTTTATCTCTCAGACCCACGACGAATCTGTCACGCACCATCTCATCATGCAAAGTCCCGTATCCACAGTATTCAGCCAAACAGTGCAGCGCGGTGTGAAAGCCGTCGATGGACTCACCCGTCTCCTGTTGGCGCTGATTGAATTTCGCCCGTTCAAATATAACATTCCTGCGGGCTACGAAGTGAGCATCCAGCCGTCCTTTAACAGTCTCGTACTCACTCGCTTCTTCTGGAGTTAGATGCAGGGAAACCAGTATATCTTCTGCCTCGTCCCCCATGGTGTAGATAAGCGTGTTTACTTGGTTTTCATCCGCTTGTGTCTCCAAACCAGACGCGATACGAAACCTCTCGAAACGCTTTATCCACTTCGTCCAGTCTTCAGCTCTGAACGTGAACTTTTCTGGCGGGGCGACTTGAAACTGGTTCATGATGACGTCGTTTTTAATTATTCTCTCTCTTCACTTAGTATTTTATACTTTTACACTTCTGACACCATGTTCTGTTCTCCGATATGTATATATTTAATAAACCCTTGCGGCTACACAAGCATGCGTGACACGACTTCGTCTTAACAGGTAACCTTTATTACGGTCCGACCCGCAACACAATACAACACAAAGGTTCCTACCAACAGCCTGATACTACACAGGCAACGTAAACGAGTAAAAGAAAAAAGGTGAGACTTGTTCGTTTTACAACGTCCCTCTAGGAAAGTCGAGTAAAGCGACTAAAAGAAGGAAGATGTGGAGGAAAATGTGGCTTCAAGCGCTACGCCGGCAGCAGGACTTCACCCCGACACAAAGCATCAACGTGTGTAATCAGCATTTTTTATCTGGCATGGACATTAATGATCCAAGCTTCGTGGATTACGTTCCTACATTACATCTTGGATATGGGAAACAGACAAAACAGAGAACAACCTCCCGCAGCAGAATGCTACTGGACAGCTGCTAAGCTAGCAGCTAGCTAGTTCTACTAGACCTGGCTGTACCTCGGTCCACTGCCTGTGTTGAAGTTTCAACCTGTTTCAACCTGCGACATGCAAAGAGATTCTTCCTTCAACCCCACTGAAGAACAGGTGAGTAAAATGTTAAAACGTGCAGCTCTGTAAAAATGAACAGACCACTGCAGTTAGCCTGTAATCATTTGAAGTCTTTCTGCGTTGAAAAAATATACAGTATAGTTTCCACAAGACAAAAATGTTTTATTAACATTATTTGAGGTCTAACAGCACTGCATCTTTGAAAACATTTCAGCCATTTCTTTGTTTCTGTAAGTTATTCGCACAGTTTTGCTGGGAGCATCGGTGACATGCTCACAGAAAAAAAAAGCAATCCTGTCATCAATGTATATAAGCATACAGTTTCCTCCTCTCGTATCCGCGGCACAATGTTCAGGCATTTTGACCAGTGGTTGTTCACTATTTTAAGAAACCAAGCTTCTAAATTACAACTCTCTATCATTACGAAGCTCCCCGGCTCCTTCAAACCCCCCTGCATCCAGTTTCGGCTTTTTGCCGTCCAATCAGAACGCTCGTTTCAGGCGAGCTTTGCGTGATGACGTCAACTGGTAAAAGGTCTATTCCCGTACTTGCCGGCAAGGGAGGTCCTGACGGCACAGCTGGTACTGTATGGGGTGAGCCAAAGGAAGCTGAGAAGGACTGATTTCACAAAGCGATGGCTCGAGTCGCCCTGGCCGCCATCAAAGACGCCATGTGGACCTCCAGAAACTTGCTGGTGAGGAAGCGCATGCAGATCCCCCCGGTGGCTGTGATCCGTATGGCTGCAACAACTGTCTGTGAAGTTGAAGCTGCAGGCGGCAAGTCTGGGACACAGCCACAAAGAAGCATCGCCTCTGTGCCCATTCAGATGGAGGAGTCGGTGCTACACGTGGCAAGGTCAAAGCAGCAGCGGCCTGACTGTCCAGGAGAGGCAGGTGGGAAGGAGCATCAGGGTGGGGATCCACATTGAGCTGGGACCGGTGGTCATGAGATGCTGGGAGGGAAGAAGCCAAAAACTGGTGTTAAAGACCTGGGCTTACTTCTGCACAATTTTGAGAAGGTGCCAATAATGGTATATCAAGTATTCTAAAGGATGGGAAGCTGTCTAAAAAAGCTAAGTCTGGTCCTCTGGACATTCAAAAAACAAAACAAAGCAAAGCAAAAAAATTGTAGAAACGTTTCTTCTTTCGTCCGAAAGACTTCCTCAGTCTGAGGTGCTGTATTCAGCTCAGTCTTATTTATAAGACTGAGCTGTATCTGTACTTTACTTAAGTAGAATTAAATGTAGGTACTTTTACTTTTACTCCACTACATTTTACATGAAGTATCTGTACATTCTACTACACTACATTTCTATAATGTGTTGAGTTACAAGTTACATTCATGTTGCAGCTTTTTGATTTGTCATTAGAAGTAACTGATGTCGAGAGGGGAGTTGGTACATTGAATCACTGCAAAGTGGACAGGTAACATTAGACCCACCTTCAAGAAGAGCTGGACCAATGATGTATATTCTAGTCTAGTATATATGTCATTGAGCTGGGAGCACCCACAGCACTAACACACACAAAATGGATTCCACCGCGGAGTCAGACAGAAGATACACAACACCCATGACCTTATTGAAAGACTATTGAAATATTATTGAAAGACTATTGAAATATTATTGAAAGACTATTGAAATATTATGGAAAGACTATTGAAATATTATTGAAATATTATTGAAAGACTATTGAAATATTATTGAAAGACTATTGAAAGACTGTTCAGTACAGCAGGACAGATTCTCTCTCCCAAAAGATCTAGACTGGACTCAAAAACTTTGAAAACCAACTTCTTCTGAACTTGAACAATAATTTATTGCTGCAATTTTAAAATGTGTCCGTTCATGGGATGTGTTAGGAGACAAGAGATGGCTCGACACTCGGGTCTACGTTTCGAAAATGGTGTCAAGAAGTTAAAATATTGTTCACTATCAAGTCAAAGTCAAAAGTCAAAGTCAACTTTATTGTCAGAACTGCAATATGTACAGGACATACACAGGATTGAAATTGCGTTTCACTCAGTCCCTCGGTGCAACAGTAACCATTTAAACACTAAAACACTGAAACATTTAATAAACATAAGCATAAAATAGTAAAAGTGTAACACTGTCCTGAGTTTTTTCATAGTAGTATAAAAGTATGAAAAATTTACACCAACACTAAAACTAAAACACTAAACATTTAATGCTATCATGGATACATGGTATCGGCCCATTACCAGGTAATAGACAGTATTTTAACTAGAGTTGATGACAAACTGGAGTTGAAATGATCAGTCTGTTCCTTTGTTAGGTGTGTCTAATGCTCTTTTTTTCTGTCAGTCAACTTTTACTTAAATGTTTTTACTACAGTTAAAATGACACATTGGTTTTTTCTGTGTTAAATAAAAACTTTCAAAGGTAAAATCATTCTTATTTTGTTTAATTACATTTAACTCTGCATGTCATCCCTGAAATTCTGATGCACAGAATCACAAGTCCAAGTGTGAACTGTGTCACGGAGTAAACACAATAAAAACATGTATTATCTGCAGCATTGTTCATTAAAATGACTCAACACTATTAATGTTTTACAGAAAATATACATACAGTACGCACACTTGATATTGTAGACCATTGCATTAGTTAATGCAAGGTTGCATTAGTTAATGCAAAGTGACAAGGTTGCCCTTTGTCACAGATTCTGTTTATAACTTTTATGGACAGAATTTCTAGGCGCAGCCAAGGTGTTGAGAGGATCCGTTTTGGTGGCCTTAGAATCGCTTCTCTGTTTTTTGCAGATGATGTGGTCCTATTGGCTTCATCAGTTCGTGATCTACAGCTTTCGCTGGAGCGGTTTGCAGCTGAATGTGATGCGGCCGGGATGAGGATCAGTTCCTCCAAATCCGAGGCCATGGTCTTGAGCCGGAAAAGGGTAGCATGCCCTCTCCGGGTCGGGGAGGAGGTCCTGCCCCAAGTGGAGGAGTTTAAGTATCTCGGGGTCTTGTTCACGAATGAGGGAAAACTGGAGCGTGAGATCGATAGGCGGATAGGTGCAGCGTCCGCAGTGAAGCGGGCGCTGTACCGGTCTGTCGTGGTGAAGAGAGAGCTGAGTCAAAAGGCAAAGCTCTCAATTTACCGATCGATCTACGTTCCCACCCTCATCTATGGTCATGAGCTTTGGGTTGTGACCGAAAGAACAAGATCTCGGATACAAGCGGCTGAAATGAGTTTTCTCCGCAGGGTGGCTGGACTCTCCCTTAGAGATAGGGTGAGAAGCTCAGTCATCCGGGAGGGACTCGGAGTAGAGCCGCTGCTTCTCCACATCGAGAGGAGCCAGTTGAGGTGGCTCGGGCATCTGGTTAGGATGCCTCCTGGACGCCTCCCTGGTGAGGTGTTCCGGGCATGTCCCACCGGGAGGAGGCCCAGAGGAAGACCCAGGACACGCTGGAGGGACTATGTTTCTCGGCTGGCCTGGGAACGCCTTGGGATTCCCCCAGAGGAGCTGCTCCAAGTGGCTGGGGAGAGGGAAGTCTGGGCCTCCCTACTTAGGCTGCTACCCCCGCGACCCGACCCCGGATAAGCGGAAGAAAATGGATGGATGGATGGATGCATTAGTTAATACTGTACATTCAGCAAGTTATTTTACTTTAATACTTTAAGTATTTTTAAAAGCAAGTACTCATTTACTTTTACTTAAGTAAAACATTAATATTCATTCATTCATTCAAATTTATTTGAACAAGGACAGCACAATAAACAATGTTACATCATGTTTTAAAAACGAAGCAACCGTTGTCTTGTACATGGTTTTCAAGCCACAGGCTAATTTGCAAACCCAGTCCTTGGTTGGACTTTTATATAAAAACAGCCAAAACAAAATTAAAATTTAATTAAGATTAAACAGTTTCCTATATAAAAACATCTAAAATAAAATTAAAATTTAATTAAGTTTAAATGGATTAAACAGTTCCCTTACACGCAGCTGCTCCTCTATCCCCATGGGGTACGTCTACTTTTACTAGAGTACATTCTTGTCTGTTTATTTGTACTTTTACTTAATTACAGTCTTTGAGTACTTTCTCCACCACTGGCTGTCACATTGTAAAGGTTGCAGATGATACAGCGGTGGTGGGATGCATCACAAACAATGATGAGTCTAGCTACAGGCAGGAGGTGGAACACCTGGAGAACTGGTGCAAAGAGAATAACCTTCACATCATTGTGAAGAAGATGAAGGTGACGGACTTCAGAAGGAACAAACACCCCCTGAATATAAGAGGATCTGAGGTGCAAGTTGTCTCCAGCTACAACTACTTGGGTGTGCACCTGAACAACAACCTCAGGGGCAACAACACCAGCCTGATCAAGAAAGCTCATCGGAGACTCCACTTCCTCAGGCGGCTGAGACGAGCTGGTCTGTTTCATGTTGCTGTGTTCATTGTTTTTATGCTACTAGTGCTTAGGGTATGTATTTAGTTGATGTGTTTTTTTAGTTCATATCTTAGATTTTATTACTGTTTTTCTTTTACATTTTATTGTTGGATGTAACTGGGACCCTGTGTACATAATTTCGTTCCACCACGCACACCACACTTGGTGCGAACGCCAATAAAGAATCACATCTCTGAACAGTAGGTGGCAGCAGCAGCACTAATGCAGTATGAGCGAAGACAGGAAGTGACGTCACTGCTAGTTAAAAAATAACTTCCGAGTTGAGTTTTTATTCATTTCTCAAAATCTCGGATTTATGTCAGTTTATTTTACTGTTCAGTCCGGATTGATCTGATCTAAGCACTCTTGAGTTGCTGGTCCGATTTAGGGGAATGAATTGGTGAAGTTTGTGAGTTATTTGGGTTAGTTTTTGTGCATCGATGCCGCATTGCATTGTGGTAAATTAGGACGTGTAAGGGAAATTAAGTTTAACAGCGTATCTAAAAAGTGTGAAAATATGAGTGAACCTTTGTGTAAACTTTTGTGTTGAAACAAAAAAACGTGAAGAGCTTGAGCTCCAATGTTTTCTTGTCTGTTGTATGAGTACCGTCAAACAGAGGGGCAGGAGTGTAAAACACATAACACTTCTTTTCAAGAAAACCTTTGGCATTTTGACCATTGTTGTTCACTGATCCACTTTGCGTTCAATCGTGGATCACCTGGGGTTTAGCTCAATATGAGCTGAACCCTGGTTCGAAAATTTTTGTAAGGGGTGATTTTCGATGTGTCCCCTAATTGACTGTGTAAGAACACCTCTCATGTAGACTGGTTAAAACCAGACCTTTGTCCTGCACTTCTCTTCGGACTAGTGCAGTGAAGGGAAATGAGAGTTGAGCGGAGCTGTGCAGGAAGGCGAGGGCCAGGCTAGTGGACTGTGTTCTCCCCTGAACATTTGTTTATTAAAAGAAGATATTTTAAAATATACTGCATGAATATCAGTGTGATATTTTTTAAATTTGATCAGTACGATTTCAACATCCCTCAAAATCAATAGAAATTACTGAGCTATGTTCAGTTTGCTATCTCTTCAGAAATTTCATTGGTGTATGATGAAGATTCATTATTTACATTTACACATTGGAATCGACCAGATTTGACAGAAACCAAGCTGTTCCTGTAAGTCCAATATCATATTCAAGTTTCTGTAGTAGAATACCCTCGACTTACAATGTAGATCCGTTCTTACACGGCGTCGTAAACCGATTTTTGACGTAAGTCGAAATATATGTACATACTACACCATATACATGTACAGTACTGTATTACTAAGCACTTAGCCTATCCTAACACAGCACCCTACATACACCGGGCAGCACGGTGGCACAACTTATGCCTTTGTCTCCTCCAGGCTCGACTACTGCAACTCCCTGTTTATTGGTATCCCTGGCAAAAACCTTCAGAAACTTCAATACATTCAAAACAGTGCAGCTAGGATTCTGTTGAGAGTTCGTAAATTTGAACATATTACACCCATTCTCCATAACCTCCATTGGCTTCCTGTCACCTACAGAATTCAATACAAAACTGCTCTCATTACCCATCAATGCTTGCACGGCACTTCACCTGACTATCTAAAGGACATTCTTGCACCATATTCATCCACCCGGTCTCTACGATCACAGAACAGTAATTTCCTTTATATTCCTCGGACCAAATTGAGGACCATGGGAGACCGAGCATTCTGTGTGGCTGCCCCCCGCCTGTGGAACTCCCTCCCTGATGACCTGAGAGCTCCACAGTCACTGGTTGACTTTAAAAGCAGCATAAAGACCTTTCTTTTTAAGCAAGCCTATTCTGCCTCCACATGATTTTATCTTTGATCTTAGCTGATATCATTATTGATTTTACTTGATTTTATTGATTTTACTTGTTTTATTTTATTTATTTTTTAAGCAAGCCTAATCTGCATCCACATGATTTTATCTTGATCTTAGTCGATATTATTATTGATTTTATTTGATTTTATCACTTGTTTTATTTTGATCTTTGCTTTATTACAATTTGTAGCACTTTGAGATTTTTATTAATGAAAAGTGCATTATAAATGGAATTCATTATTATTATTATTATTACAACTGGTAGAGCTGCTGCCTCTCAGCGAGAAGGTTGCCGGTTCAAATCCCGGTCCGGGGCCTTTCTGGGTGGAGTTTGCATGTTCTCCCCGTGCATGCGTGGGTTTCCTCCGGGTACTCCGGTTTCCTCCCACAGACCAAAAAACATGCTTGTTAGGCTGATTGGTGACTCTAAATTGACCCTAGGTGTGAGTGTGAGAGTGGATGGTTGTTTGGTGTGAGTGAGACAGGTCCCTCTTGTAAATGAGTCCCCGTGACTCAACGAGGCTAGCCTGTATAAATAAAGGTTGAATGAATGAATTATCAAAAAACATACATTTGGGAAGGTCAGGTCAGGTTACTTTATTTATACCCAAGGGTAAATGTGGTTTGCAGTGGTACAAAACATACATACATCCATGCGCACACACAAATAAAAACAGTAAAAACATTTAGTAAAAACACTTCAAAGAAACCATAAACTGATAATGTTGCACATAACGGTGTTAAGGCTCCCCAAATAATAATAATAATAATAATTGTCTATTCTTGTCATCTGCGTATGTTTCCCATACACAGACGAAATTCGTCTCTGCATTTAACCCAACCACCTACCAGGTGGTGCAGTGAGCAGCCATAGAAGGCGCTCGGGGAGCTGGAGAAATAGGTGTGCACTCATAGACACCCCAAGGTGTGTAGTGGCCGGGACGCGAACCCGCGTCTAAATCATATGTAAAATGAAAAATAAAAAACATTTAACCACTAAAACCTTCAACGTTATTTCAGTTTGTTCATTTCAGTAACAGCAGTGGGAACAAAGCTATTTTTAAAACGTGTTGTCCTACATTTAGGGACTAAAAACCTCCGACCAGAGGGAAGAAGCTGAAACTCTCCGTACAGGGGATGAAGGACATCTTTTAAAACAGAAGAAGCTATCCTCTGTACCTGACTAACGTACATGGATGTTACTGAGGTTTGGGTTCCTCCGGTCAGTTTAGATGACAGCTTAACAATCTGCTGAAGGGAATTCTTTCCTCTCAGTGTAGTGTGACCAAACCATGACACCAAGGAAAAGGATAAAACTGATTCAATAAAAGCACGGTAAAACATGGTCATTATGGTTCGGTCAATATTAAAATGGTTGAGTTTCCTTAGACAATAAAGGCGCTGGTGGGCCTTTTTGCACACCTTGTCAAAATTGGTTTCAAAGTTTAATTTATCGTCTATGATTGTCCCGAGATATTTGTAAGACTGCACTGTCTCAATTGCTTGACCTTTAATTAAAGTGACTCCGTGCTGGTGAGGTTTCTTCCTAAAATCAATGATCATGTCTTTTGTCTTATCTGTGTTTAGTTTGAGGAAAGAGTCCTCGCACCATTGAACAAAATCATCAGTCACCTGCCCATGGCTACTGTACCTGCTCTCATGTCTGCTCCGACACATATTGGTGTACAGAATAAAAAGCAGGGGTGACAGTACACATCCCTGGGGTGACCCGGTGGAAGAGGACTTAGAGTCAGATAGACAATTATTCACCCTTACTCTCTGTGTCCTGTTACTTAAAAAATCCAAGATCCAGCCCATCAAATTGTTACTCAGAGGAAACTGTTCAACAAGCCGTTCAGTTAATATGTGAGGTTGGATTGTATCAAAAGCTGAGGAAAAATCTACAAATAAAAGTCTGACATGGGTCCCATTTAAATCTAAGTGTTTAAAAAGCATATTAAGCAGGGTGAGTGTTGCGTCCTCTACGCCTCTATGAGGCCTGTAAGCAAACTGCATGGGATCTAAAAGATGTTCAGTCTGCTTTAGAATCTCACCTCTGATTAATCTTTCGAAGATTTTCATCAGAACTGAGGTCAAAGCTACTGGTCTAAAATCACCAACAGTTTTCGGACGGTTTGATTTAGGGACAGGAACCACTACAGCATCTTTCCAGATGATGGGAACATGTTGTGTTGGGAACCATAATGAAGAGGAAAAAACCGTTAATAGCCTACTTGGATGCTGGTGACACCATCCACCTCAGTCCATCCTCCGTATTCTCTATTCGTTTACGACATAAAACCACATTCACAGTACAGTTTTGTTTTGTTTTTTGAATGTCCAGACGACAAGACGTAGCTTTTGTAGAGAGTACATGTAAGTGTAGTATTCCTCATCACTAAATTTACTACGTAAAACCGGAAACTGCGTAACTCTGCTTTTTAAAATATTTTAATTTTTATGGGAGATGCGCCGTAACCACGAAACGTCGTAACTCGAGACCGTCGTAACCCGAGGACTACCTGTATTGTGATCAGCTGTCTCAAATGCAGCACTGAGGTCTAACTGACCAGCAACTATTTTCTCTAGAATTTTTTAGATGAAAGTTAAATTAGATATACCATAATTGGCTAGGATTCCTGAGTCAATATGTTTCTTAAGTAAAGGTTTAATTACAGCAATCTTAAAGCTCTGTGGTACGTAACTGTTTATTAGAGACAAACTAAGCAGATTCAAGACGTGGTTATAAATTAAGTGAAATACGTCTTTAAATAGCCTGGTTGGGATGGGATCTAGCAGACATATGGATGGTTTGGATGAAGCTATTATTTTTGACAATTCAGAATAAAAACAATCCAAACATAAATCAGGTTCTAGTGACATTTTTAAAGTTGTCTCATCTGACTCAGAACCAGTGGCGATACTGTTGATTTGAATGTTTTCCCTAATTGTCTTAACTGAAACAGTTTTATTTATAAAGAATCTCATGAAGTCATCACTTCTTATAGTTGTAGGGATACATGAATCAACAGAGAGAGGATTTTTCATTATTGAAAAGGAAGTTGTGTTATGTCATAATATTCAACAATAGAAATCGCATTTCCTGCATCATTCAGTGTGAATGCTTATTGCTGGAAACTTGCTGAAAAACAGCTGAAATGGAACTGAAATGGAATAACAAAATAAAAAGAATGAATTAAGAGAACAAAGCATAATACAAATTTGCTGAATTGTGTTTAAATAAGCAGAAATTAGCACAAAAATTATGAAATTAGCTAAAAAAAAGCTGAAAAGAAAAAAAAGGGCTAAAAGTAGCTGAAAAGGTAGAAAGAGGTTTAAACTACCAGAAAGAAGTGGAGAGCACATTTTTGCTGAATTAGGCAGAAAAAGGTTGAAATGAGTGCAAAAAAAATTGGAAATAGCTGAAAAAGCTAATATTAGCATAAAACAGCTAAGTATAGCTGAAATAAGTTAGACTAGCAGAAATAAGCAGACAAAGGCACACCAAGCTGAAATTAGCAGAAATAAGTTAATTAGTCTGAAAGTAGCAGAGTAAATGCATTTACTGAGAAACTGAAGTTTTTGAAGCATGTTGGTGATTTCATCCTGTTGTGGAGAAAACTCTTCCACATGGTACAGAAAAGGAGGGACAACATCAACATTTTATTTCAAGACTGATGTGGATAAGTGTGTTTCTGAATCCTCTGAATTTCCAAATGTTGTCAGAAAGACACATCTGGACTTTATCAACATCTGACCAGTTAGTTTTTGGTTGAAGTCTCTGCTGAGTTCACTATGGATGTGGAGTACCGGTGTGCAGCCGCGTTTAGTTGCAGATGATGTGGTCCTATTGGCTTCATCAGTTCGTGATCTACAGCTTTCGCTGGAGCGGTTTGCAGCCGAGTGTGATGCGGCCGGGATGAGGATCAGTTCCTCCAAGTCCGAGGCCATGGTCTTGAGCCGGAAAAGGGTAGCATGCCTTCTCCAGGTCGGGGAGGAGGTCCTGCCCCAAGTGGAGGAGTTTAAGTATCTCGGGGTCTTGTTCACGAATGAGGGAAAACTGGAGCGTGAGATCGATAGGCGGATAGGTGCAGCGTCCGCAGTGAAGCGGGCGCTGTACCGGTCTGTCGTGGTGAAGAGAGAGCTGAGTCAAAAGGCAAAGCTCTCAATTTACCGATCGATCTACGTTCCCACCCTCATCTATGGTCATGAGCTCTGGGTTATGACCGAAAGAACGAGATCTCGGATACAAGCGGCTGAAATGAGTTTTCTCCGCAGGGTGTCTGGACTCTCCCTTAGAGATAGGGTGAGAAGCTCAGTCATCCGGGAGGGACTCGGAGTAGAGCCGCTGCTTCTCCACATCGAGAGGAGCCAGTTGAGGTGGCTCGGGCATCTGGTTAGGATGCCTCCTGGACGCCTCCCTGGTGAGGTGTTCCGGGCATGTCCCACCGGGAGGAGACCCAGAGGAAGACCCAGGATACGCTGGAGGGACTATGTTTCTCGGCTGGCCTGGGAACGCCTTGGGATTCCCCCAGAGGAGCTGCTCCAAGTGGCTGGGGAGAGGGAAGTCTGGGCCTCCCTACTTAGGCTGCTACCCCCGCGACCCGACCCCGGATAAGCGGAAGAAGATGGATGGATGGATGGATCTCAACAAAGACTGTCGGAGCTGCAGTTCGGCTCGTAGAAAACCCACAACACACACAACTGACCCGGAAAACGAGCTAGACCCCCTCCCCTCTGCCAGTGCGCGTCATCAGACGGTCTTCAGTGGCTTTGTGGGAATGTGACAAGCGGCCAAAAGGGGGCGGCAGGAGCGTTCTGAAAGTCCCGGTGGGTACCCGGCATTACAAATAGCACCCTCTCACAGTGTTACTCAACCAGTTGGCTGATGACAGCCTGAAACCAGCTGCTCACATGATCAAGGAGGACCATCAGCCTAACGATGGATCGTTAGCACCCTGATGGTTGTTTGCTATTCACAGAGGGCTGAGTGATACTAGCAATAACAGCATTGTAGGAGGGGGACAGTTGAACCCGGAGGCCTCCACCCCTGTTTAATGATGGACGGTTTCTTTTCACAAAGATGGGCTCCTTTACTCCTCTCTCAAACCATTGTTCCAGTGTTGCCAGATCTTGCGACAGAAAAAAGCGACAAGACCCATGAAAACAAGCACAAAACAAGGGACTCGCACTTTCAAAACAAGCCCAACTGGCAACCCACCCCATTGTGTAAAACAAAGGCCATTTGTATAAACAAACATTTAATATGGCATTACATATAAACAGCAAAATTATGCTAAACACTTTGAAGAACATATCCACTCTAAAAAATAAAAATACATTTTGCATATTCATGCAAATTAATCCCATTAAGCCTCTGGGACTCGATCATTTACCAGAGAGACCTGAATTTTAGACGAAGAGTGATGACAACAATGGACAAGGACAACAACAGACAATCATAAAGGATGCATACAAATTAAAAATTAAAATTAAACAGCAAACCCATAGTAAGCTAAGTCAACAAAAAACTTCATTTAATCTCTATCCTGAATCATGTTTTAGGTGTGTGCTCTTTCTCCCATTCTTTATTATATTTTTGCCCATATTTCCTCCACTTATTGGAGCTCATTTTAGCTTGGTCTTGTCACTCTAGACAAAGAATAAAGAACAAAGAATAGCAAGCCCAAACAAGCGACTTTACTACATTTTGAACGAGCCCAAGAAACCGCAACAAGCGACTCACCAAATTTATAAGCGGCTGCAGAAAATAACAAGCCCAAAGTAGCTTGAAATAAGCGGACTTCGCAACTATGCATTGTTCCTCTCTATCAAGGATGTGAACATCTTCATTCCTGAAAGAGTGACCGCTGGCCTGGAGATGAGTGTAGACTGCAGAGTCCTGACCTGATGATGTTGATCTTCTGTGCTGGGCCATCCTTTTGGCGCAGTGGATGTTTAGTTTCCCCGATAAGACTGATCACAGTCCTCCTGACACTGAACAGCATACACAATATTACTCTGTTTGTGTTTGGGGACTGGATCTTTGGGATGAACCAGTCTTTGCCGTAATGTATTTTGGGGTTTAAAAGCCACTGGGACGTTGTGTTTAGAAAATAAATGTCTCTGAGACTCCCGCAACATACGGAATGACCACTGCTCTGGGTCTGGGTTCCTTCTTTTCACCTGATGGCTGGCTGGAGTCCTGTTTGGGTTTCTTCTCTGCTTTCAGGAAGGCTCAGTTAGGATATCCACATTTCTCTAGAGCCTGTTTTGTGTTAGCCTGGTTAAAACCAGACCCTTGTCCTTCACTTTGTTTCGTATTAGGGTCTGGGACTTCTCCATTGAGAAACGATTCTTGCTGGAGGCGTGGCCTCTGCCTGAGGAACAAAACCGTTGGATCTTAGAAACATTTTGAACAGGGAAAAGCATCTGCTCCCTCCCCTCAGAACCATGTATGGCTGCTCCCCCGTGGTCTGTTCTGCTCCGCCTCCTGCTTTTTCTCTCGCTACCTGCATATTCTGTGTTATATGTTATTAAAACGTTTAAAAAAAAAAAAATAAAACCATGGATTGCTGGTCCAGCACACCAGAAGACCAGAAAATCTGATGGGACTCGGGCAGCAACGTAAAACCAGATTTTAATTCTCTCGTGACAGCCTGAGGCATTTCCTCGTAGCGGAGGCAGAGTTTGAGGAGGAGGAGGGAGGAGGGAGCGATCACTTGACTTTTGGCCAAAAAAACAAAAGAAAACTCCAGATAAGGGATTAAGAAGGGGAAATTAATACATTTGTGTCACATATAAAACAGTCCTGCATCGCTTTGCATCGCTTTGAATGAGAACATGCGGCTGCTCGCTGGCTGCGCTGGGACAGGTGGGGGCGTGGGTTAGGGGCCAAAAACTCCGCCCCTTCTGTTCTCTGATTGGTCCGGTCAAAAATCTACCGGAGAAATCGTTGTCTATGGGAGAAGTCCCAGACTGAGCAGTGAAGGGAAATGAGAATTGAGCGGAGCTGCGTAGGAATGGCGAGGGCCAGGCTAGTTTTGTGTGTGATTTCTCCTTCTGTCTGGCTCCTGGGTTAGTGGGGACGCTGTCTGCTCTGTGATACAGAGTCCTGATGACTCCTAACTTGTGCTCCAGCGGGTGATGGGAGTCAAACTGTAAATACTGGTCTGTGTGAGTGGGTTTGCGGTACACCTCAGTTTGCAAATTTCCTCTATCAGAAACTGAGACCTCACAGTCCAAGAAAGCCAACCTGCCATTTTTTACATCTTCTCGTGTGAACTTGATATATTTATCCACAGAGTTGATGTGATCAGTGAAATGTTGGACTTCCTGAGATTTAATTTTAACCCAGGTGTCGTCAACATACCTGAACCAATGACTTGGTGGTCTCCCTGAAAAGGACGTCAAGGCTCTCTTTTCTACCTCCTCCATGTACAGGTTGGCAACAATAGGAGAAACTGGAGACCCCATAGCACACCCATGTTTCTGCCTATAATATTGCTCCCCATATGTGAAGTAGGTTGACTGCAGGCACAGTTTCAAGAGTTGACACAGTTGCTCTGTGGAAAGCGTGGTCCTGCTGTTCAGAGTGGTGTCTGATTTTAACCTTAAACAGACCACCTCTACTGCCTCATCAACAGGAATGCACGTAAAGAGTGATGTGACATCAAAAGAGACCATTGTTTCATCAGTCTCCATGATGACATCCCTCACCTTATCCACAAAGTCCATGGTGTTCTGTATGTGGTGTTCTGAGCTGCCAACTAAAGGGATGAGTACAGATGCCAGATATTTGGAAACATTGTAAGTGACCGAGTTAATCATGCTAACAATTGGTCTTAAAGGTACACCTTGTTTGTGGATTTTGGGTAAACCATACAGACTTGGCGTGGCCTCCCCTGGGTACAGTCTGTGGTACTGAATACTGTCAATAGCCTTGTCCTGTTTCAAAATTTTCAGGCAATCTATTAACTGGACCAAGTTTACCATGAAAAATACCTACAGAGCCATCCCCCTCCCCCACATTGGTGCTTCTGACCATATCTGTGTTATGCTAAAGCCAGCATACAGGCCACTGGTGAAAGTCACAAAACCAGTTCGCAAGCAGATACGAGTGTGGCCAGAGGGGTCTTCAGAGGCACTCCAGGACTGTTTTGACACCACAGATTGGGGTATGTTCAAAGAAGCTGCTACCACAAACAACAACACATGTCTCCAGGAGTACTCAGACACTGTATGTTCATACATCACCAAGTGCATTGATGATGTAACCAACCTCAAGACCATCACTGTTCGGGCTAATCAGAAGCCATGGCTGACAGCAGAGGTTTACAGACTCCTGAAAGCCAGGAATGCTGCCTTCAAAGCGGGAGATCAGGTGGGCCTGAGGGCAGCCAGAAAGAACCTGGACTGGGGCATCAGAAAGGCCAAGAAGCAGTATTCCAGGAAAATAGCTCACCGTTTCAAGGACAGCAAGGATACACGCAGTCTGTGGCAGGGAATACAGACCATCACAAACTACAAACCATCCCCCCAGACCTGTGACAGCTCAACCTCTACGCTGAATGAACTGAATGAGTTCTTTGCTCGGTTTGAGGCAAGTAACAGCACACCTGCACATAAACTCCCCCCCTCTCCTGATGGCCAGGTGCTGGCGCTGTCCTCAGACAGCGTAAGGCGATCATTCATCAAGATTAACGCCCGGAAGGCCTCTGGTCCTGACAACATACCTGGTCGTGTGCTGAAGGACTGTGCAGGGGAACTCGCAGCGGTCTTCACGGACATCTTTAACATCTCACTGAGCCAGGCCATCGTCCCCACCTGTTTCAAAGCCACCACCATCATCCCTGTCCCAAAGAAGGCAACGCCCGCATGCCTCAATGACTATCGCCCAGTAGCACTCACCCCCATCCTGATGAAGTGCTTTGAACGGCTAGTCATGAAAAGCATCACATCTGTCCTCCCTGCCTCCCTGGATCCCTTCCAATTTGCATACCGACCTAATCGCTCAACCGACGATGCCATCTCCTCTGCCCTCCACACAGCTCTCACACATCTGGACACGAAGGACTCTTATGTTAGAATGCTGTTCATCGACTTCAGCTCGGCATTCAACACCATCATCCCCCAACAGCTCATCCTTAAACTGGACAGTCTGGGGCTGAACACCTCAATGTGTAACTGGCTGCTAGACTTCCTGACCGGGAGACCACAGACAGTACGGGTCGGGAGTAACACATCTAGCACCATCACATTGAACACAGGGGCCCCACAAGGATGTGTGCTGAGTCCCCTTCTATTCACCCTGCTAACACACGACTGCACACCATCATACAGCTCCAACCACTTCATCAAGTTTGCGGACGATACAACAGTGGTGGGTCTCATCAGCAACAACAATGAGACGGACTACAGATACACCTTCATAAAGATGTAAGAAACAGTGTAAGCATCACACACAAAAATACACCAATCTTTTATCCTTCTCATCAGTGCAAGGAAACTTACAAGAAGTCGTCTGTATTCTGCTCAAGCTCTACTCGTTATTACTTGCGCGCGCTTATATTGTTTTTACCGCTGAATAAACATCAGCCTGTCTGTCGCTTACAACCACACCTGAACATCCACCTTGACGTAACATGCGTGGAAGGGGGTCGTGAAGGGACAAACTACCTACCACTTGTATTAATTTTTGCTTTCACGCAGACAGAAAAACAAGCCCAAATAAGCGACTTAACATTCAAAACAACCCACGACTCAACAAATTTTTTTTAAGCGACTGCAGAAAAAAACACGCCCAAAGTCACATATAAGAAGCGGACTTGTCAACTATGGCTTACTCCAAAGTGGAACAAACCAGTTCTGTTGGTGCTAAGATGGTCTCTTTGGCACGCCCCCCTCCTCCGGTGCCGGCCCTCTCTCTCATTGACAGTCATGTCAAACTGGTTCAAAACCAACAAAGTCCATGCTCAATGATGAAGCCTTCTGGATGGAAGGTGAAACATTTCAGCACTAAAAAAATTAGAAACTGTCCAGATGACCTAATTGAAAATTGTTGGATTGTACACCTGGATTACTGAGCGTGGACTTTGTTGATTACATTTTATTGTTGTCTGTACTTTGTATGTTGTCTGCCTAAAATAGGTTTCTCTTGTAAACGAGTCCTCGTGACTCAATGAGACTAACCTGTATAAATAAGTGTTGAATGACTGAATGAAAGAGGCAGCAACGTCCAGTTGAAATGAGGTTGCGGTGCTTGAATGCTCCTCCATAGATTTTTACAGAGGCTCTAAAGCATCACTGAGTGAGCTAATATTTAAATCAAAAGTGTAGAGAAAAAGGAAAAATACAAAATCATTAAGGCATTATTTTATGATATAGTAATGAGATCAGAAAATACATTTATAAAGGGGTTTCAATGTGATCAGTTCTTCCCCTTAGGAACACTAGAGTGTAGTAACGTTAACGTGAGGTTACCGGAATATTTGAACTATAAAAATAATTTTTAAAATGTTAGGAATGTTTTTGGGCTTCGTCAGGAACAATCATGTCGACTAACAACACACACAAAAAACACAGACATAAATAAATGTGTGGCTTATTTTTTCCCCCACAAGACCTTTCAAGGGTTAACTTCAGAAGTAAAATTAAATCAAGACCAACACATACATTATGCATATTTATTTTTCTTTTAGAGTTAAGTCTGTTGCCAGGAAGCATCGATGCAATCCCTGAAGTGTACTTGAAATGTTGTTTATATTTCTGTATCCACGTTATTCCTATGTCCCATGACGCTTTGCGCGAAATGTGCACACGACTTCCGGTTGACCGGAAACACCATTTGTTTACATGCGAGTAATACAGTTGAAGACAGTCCAAACTTTGTTGTTTTAGTTCATTAAAAATGTGGGAACACCACTTGACAGAGCTAAGAAAGGACAGTATAACCATACCGCTCCCTGCTGCGGACGAAGGATGGGTGGACGATATGAAAAAGTGGCCGCAGATTACGTAAATTACGTAATTATGTAAGACACAACAAACTGGACACATTATCAAAGATACACATTTTAAATTAATAGTAAGATTTTCCTTATTAATGCATCATACCTGACATTCTCAACACACTGTTTTCAATCCTTCAGAGGAACCGACGTTTCTTCTCCGGTTGTTTATTGTAGCCCAGCCATAGAGTAGGATGCGGGTTTTCCTCTGTTGGCCGTTTATCAATGAAGTGAAATGAGCACACAAGCAGCGTTTTGGGTGGTCTCTTCAAATTCAGATTTTTCAGCCACCTTCTTCTTACGTCGTCATCTGTAGGTAGGCGATGGAAACCATATCGCTTTTCACAGGAACACTCTTTCTTTGTTTTGGGTCCGTGTTGAAAACACTGTTGTTTTAGCCAAAGATTTAGCTTGGTCCGGTTGTTGGTGCAGCCGCGAACAGCACAGCAGGTACCTGAACCCCGGTAGGACATTTCAGTAAACGTTCCGTTTAAACAAAAGCTGTGTTTGCTCCGATAAAATGAATGAAAATAACTTTCAAAAACACCCGCGATCCATACTCCGCCTATGGAATACAGGCACTTCCGGTGTCGGACAGGAAGTACAATGCACATTCGTTTCTACAGTGACACCCCCAAGAATAAGGTGGATAAAAGTTCTTTAAACGTCTTTGTGAAGAAGGTTGGATTATTTTAGTTGTCTGTGCTTCTGTTTTCCTATTGGACCAAAGTGTGTCACGTGTCCTGGAAGTAGAGGGCTTAGCACACGTGCAAAGGGAGGAACTTAGTCCTAGTGTGAGCCTTTTGTTTTTATCCCTCCTAAAAGAGTGATTTTAGATTTGGAAAGAACCATTTTTTTACTTCCTGTGGGGATCGAAGTGGGAGAAGCTGAGACGAGACGTCATGAAGAAAACCAAAAGGAAAGGCGGGAAAGCAGTTCCTGACCTCCATCTATTCCTGGGAAGCCACTACACAAGCCTGCACTTGAAATATGCAACTAACCCATCCAGACACGTTTAGTTTAGTTTAGTTTAGTTTATTCATTCATTTTATAATAAAAAACAAAACAATACAACATTATACAACAAATAAATATACAACACATAAATAAAATGAAGGGTGGCAGTAAGAAGAAAAAAAATCTCATTTTAACTCCCCCCTCTTACAATCCATCAAATCAAACAACAATCTACTTTAATTAATAAAAAGTAAGAAATAATTCACCAAAAATATTGAACTACAAAGCAACATACATAACAGTATTTCATTTATACCTTTGCAATAGTCCATTTTAAATCATTTTCTTAAATGTAATCATTGTTGTTGCATTTTTTACTTCAGTCTCCAAGCCATTCCATAAGCCAATTCCTTGAATTGAGGTTGACCGACCCTGTAAACTGGTTCTATATTATGGTTTAATAAATATTTCTATTCCCTTAAGATTATAACAACTTCGCCGTTTAACAAAACACATTTGGATATTTACAGGCAGTTGATTTTAATGAGCTCTATACATAACTAATAAAATATTATAATCCACCAAGTCCTGGAACTTCAATAATTTCAATTGATCAAAAAGGTGTTAGAAAGGTGACAATAATGTTTTCCAGTGATTATTCTAACAGCTTGAGCATGCATTAGGGTATTCTAACAGCTCTTTTTTGTAGCAAAAAAATAGGCTCTGTAAATGTTTTACAAGTTTTCCCCCAAACAACAATGCAATAAATCAAATGTGGAATAATAATTGTATTATACAACAAATACTGTACAGAGCTCTGTCATTCAACAAATACCTGACTCTGTATAATACAGCAATGGATTTAGCCATCTTTGTCCTAACAGAATTTATGTGATTCTTCCACTGTCACGATCCGTTTAGGTGTGAACCCAAAAAGCAGGCAAGATGATGAAGAAGGAGATGTTTCAAACTAAAACTTATTTATTTACCAAACAACACAAAACAAAAGCCGGCGTGGCGGCAAAACTCTCAAACTCAGATTTTAGGCAGGCAGGCAAAAACAGAGGACCGTGATGTCTGTGACCAGAGCTGGAACCAAAAATTCAACAACAATGACTGAGCCAACTGCAGTGGCTCCCAGGAGCTTAAATGCCGAGCTGAACAGGTGGAAGGAATAAAGGACTGATTGCTGAACTGGGGCAGAAGGGGTGTGGTGAACTGGTGATTGACAGGAGGACATGAGCAAAAGGAATGAGTAGAAATGATCAAATGAGCACACACCAGTAGGTGGCGGTAATGCACCTTTCAGTTGTTTGCCAACCGCCAAAAAAGAATCCACTTAGAAGAAGAAGAAGATCAAATGAGCTGAAGCAGGCAGAGGAGGAAGTGAAAAGAAAGGACAGAAACAAAGTAAAAACAAGAAACATTCACACAAAGAACAGAACATAAATCAGCAGGGCAGAAGAACATGACAGGAGGACATGAGCAAAAGGATGAGTAGAAATGAGCAGATGAGCTGAAGCAGGCAGAGGAGGAAGTGAAAAGAAAGGACAGAAACAGAGAACATAAGCATGGTGCAGATGAAATGAGCAGAGGAGGGTGACAGGCATTACTGGGATGAACTAAATAGGAAGGATCAGAAGACAGGAGCAGAGACAGGAGCAGAGGAGGGTGACAAGCATTACTGGGATGAATTTACTGGGATGAACAAATAGGAAGGGTCAGGCTAAGGGAGAGGGTCAGGCTAAAGGGTGGACAGAAGGGACAAAAACTATGACAGACAGAAAGTCAGGGGCAGAGGAATGGTCAGGCTAAGGGGAAAGGTCAGGCTGGGTCAGGCTAAAGGGGAAAGGTCAGGCTGGGTCAGGCTAAAGGGAGCGGGTCAGGCTAAAGGGGAAAGGTCAGGCTAAGGGAGAGGAGAGAGGGTCAGGCTAAAGGGGAAAGGTCAGGCTAAAGGGAGCGGGTCAGGCTAAAGGGAGAAGGTCAGGCTAAAGGGTCAGCGGGGCCTAAAGGGTCAGCGGGGCCGCTGAACGTGACATCCACGTCAATTTATCATCAATAATAACACCCAAAAACTTCACTTCATTAACACGACAGATTTCAGCACCATCAATCTTAAATGGAACATTAACAGTTTCCTTTTTTTTAACTGAATATCATATACCGGGTTTAATCTAAATTCAACAATAATTTATTTACCTGTAGTTTAAACCAATTTTGCATTTTAACAAATTTTGTCGTCATCAACTCAAACATCTGTTCAATATAAGAAAGTTAATTCTCAATAGTCCAGGTATCAAATCCGCTCATTCTCAATCAGTTCATCTGGACAGTTTCTTTTTAGCAGAAACGTTTCACCCTCACTCCAGAGGGCTTCCTCAGTCAGAGTAGTCCAAAGCACACTGAAGTTAA
>JBBPBX010000590.1:22360-63730 GCA_038048925.1 Garcialebias charrua
GAAGCCCTCTGGAGTGAGGGTGAAACGTTTCTGCTAAAAAGAAACTGTCCAGATGAACTGATTGAGAATGAGCGGATCTGTTCAATATCTTTACCCAAACAAAAAAATGTGGTATCATCAGCAAATAATATGCACCTAAGGAGTCCAGACACGTTAAAACAACTATACAATGACTAGATTCTGGATGGGTTCTTACCTGAGGAAATTAAACTTAATATCCAAAGATCTTAGAGTACCGGTATCTTTTCACCTGTCAGACCCATATAACCGTATACAGAAATTTTTTAATTACTTTAACTTAGAAAAGGAACATACAAAGATTCTAACTAACCATCTTGCGCTGATCTCTCTTGTGCAGGAGCGAGAACCAGTGAGCAACATACCGGGTTTCACAGGCAGTGATCCCACCAGAGTGTGGGAAAATGTAAATCACCCTGCTCTGCACAACAGACTCAAAGACCTGTGTTGGATGGTGGCTCATGTGATCCTCCCGGTCAGAGAGTGCAGTGCTGCCGTATACCAGTGAAATAACAATCTTACTGTTAAGAGAAGGTTTTTCTCTCTTAACATAAAGAGCTTCCTTCACACCCCTCTCAAACCATCTGTGCTCTCGGTCCAAAATTTGCACATTCTGGTCCTCAAAAGAGTGACCCTTGTCCGTGAGGTGGAGGTGAACAGCTGAGTTTTGTCCAGAGGAGGTTGCTCTCCTGTGTTGGGACATTCTTCTGTGGATGGGCTGCTTAGTTTCTCCAATGTAGCGGTCTGGACAGTCCTCGCTGCACTGGACTGCGTACACTACACCACTCTGTTTGTGTGTGGGTGTTTTGTCCTTAGGATGCACCAGCCTCTGTCTGAGAGTTCTGCTGGGTTTGAAATGTACTGGGATGTTGTGTTTGTTGAAAATCCTTCTGAAATTCTCTGAGACTCCAGCAACATAAGGAATGACAATGTTTTTTCGTCTGTTAGTCTTTTTCTGTTCATTATTGTGTTTAGCAGATTTCCTTGCTGACTTGACAAAAGCCCAGTTGGGATATCCACATGTTTGCAGAGATTTGTTGATTTGTTTCTGTTCCTTTTTCTTCCCTTCTGTCCTTGTGGGGATGTGTTCTGCCCGATGCTGTAAGGTTCTGATGACAGAAAGTTTGTGCTCCAGTGGATGGTGAGAGTCAAACAGAAGATATTGGTCTGTGTGGGTTGGTTTTCTGTAAACTTCAATGTTAAGACTGTCCTCTCCCTCCATATGTACCAAACAGTCCAAAAAAGGCAGCTTGTTGTCGTTTGCATCCTCTCTGGTGAACTTGATGTTGTTGTCGACCGAGTTAATGTGTCTGGTGAACGCTTCCACCTCCCTGGCTTGGATTTTGACCCAGGTATCATCCACATATCAGAACCAATGGCTTGGAGTTGTTCCCTCAAAGGAGTTTAAGGCTCTCTGTTCCACTTCCTCCATGTAAAGGTTGGCAACAATGGGTGACATTGGAGATCCCATGGCACAGCCGTGCTTCTGTCACCCAGTGTCACCCATTGTTGCCAACCTTTACAGGAGAGCAACCTCCTCTGGACAAAACTCAGCTGTTCACCTCCACCTCACGGACAAGGCCACTCTTTTGAGGACCAGAATGTGCAAATTTTGGACCGAGAGCACAGATGGTTTGAGAGGGGTGTGAAGGAAGCTCTTTATGTTAAGAGAGAAAAACCTTCTCTTAACAGAGGAGGAGGTCTGAGATTTCAACTTTCTAAGACTTATAACTCAGTTCTGGGGCTGATTCCCAAACGTTTTACACCGGATGGGAGCAGAGGTGTCTTGTCTGTGAATTAGACTAGCAAAGTTTTTTGAGAAACCTCTGTTGTTGGTTTGGGAGGGTGTTTTTGTCAATTTACATACAGTTGTGTGTCTTCTGTCAGAGACCTCAAGTGAACTCCCTACTGTTAAGGTGGGATCTGTCAATTTACATGTAAGTAAGTAAGTAAGTAAGTAAAGTTTATTTATATAGCACTTTTCGCAGATAAAATCACAAAGTGCTGTACAACATATAAATAAAAAATTTAAATAAACAGAAGAATTACTGTATTAAAATCTGATTAATCAAAACAATAAGAACAGCTGATAAAAACAAGAACAATTGATAAAAACACTCAATAAAAACATTTATCTAAAAGCTTGTCTGAATAAAAGTGTCTTGAGCTGGGTTTTAAAGGAATCAATAGAGGTGGTCACACGAAGAGACAGGGGCAGGGCATTCCACAGCCGGGGGGCTACGGCCTGAAAGGAAAGGTCACCCCGAGTTTTAAACCGGGTCTTAGGGACCTGTAGAAGGTTCAGTGCTGAAGAACGAAGGGTGCGGGCTGGAGAATAGGGGATCAGCATTTCTGTGATGTATTGGGGGGCCTGTCCATTTAACGCTCTAAAAGTTAATACCAAAATTTTAAAATGAATTCTAAATTTAACAGGGAGCCAATGTAGATCATATAAAACCGGTGTGATGTGAGACCTTCTATTTGTTCCTGTTAAAAGCCTCGCAGCAGCGTTCTGGACCAACTGGACACGAGCGACAGCAGACTTATTAAAACAAGTAAAAAGTGAATTGCAGTAATCTAAACGAGAAGAGATAAAAACATGAATAATCATCTCCAGGTCAGATTTGGATAAAATTGCCCTCAGTTTAGAAATGTTCCTCAGGTGATAAAAGCAGTTTCTGACCAGGAGCTTTGAATGTTTGTCCAAAGACATTGACTGGTCGAACTGAACACCAAGGTTTCTGAGGCTCGGCTGAGAAGAGGAGCCCAGAGAACCGAGGTGTTGCTTGATTAGAGGAACTTTCTGTTCAGGGGCAATGATCAGGGTTTCAGTCTTGGCAGAATTTAACTGAAGGCAGTTGTTGGCTAACCACACCTTAATCTGGGACACGCAGTTTACTAATTCATCTAACTTGTGTAATTCTGAGTCATTGAAGGAGCAGTAGAGTTGAATGTCGTCAGCATAGAAATGGTAAGAGACATTTCTGAAGCTATTTATAATCTTTGCAAGTGGTGTGATGTAAATAATGAACAGAATAGGACCCAAGACTGAACCCTGAGGAACACCATACCTTAACGGAGAGGTCTTAGACTGTATGTTATTCACAAACATTGAAAATTTTCTGTTGTTCAAATAAGAGGAAAACCACTTCAAAACAGTTCCAGAAAATCCTAATTCATGTTGTAGTCGATGTATCAGAATTGTGTGGTCGACTGTATCAAAAGCTGAAGAAAGATCTAATAAAATCAAAACACTGCTCTGACCAGAGTCTGCAGCCATCAAAATGTCATTGGATACTTTTAATAAGGCAGTTTCAGTGGAGTGCATTTTGCGAAAACCAGATTGAAACTTGTCCAGAATATTATTACTTTGCAAGAAAGTATTCAACTGTGCAGTAACTAACTTCTCCAAAATTTTAGCAAGAAAAGGTAATTTTGATATTGGCCTGTAGTTGCAGAGCTCAGTGGGGTCCAAATTGGGCTTTTTCAAAATCGGATTTAAAACTGTTTGTTTCAAAAAACATGGAACTGACCCTGTAGAAAGAGAAATGTTAATTAATTTTGCTACATGGGGACTGATGCTATCTGACACCTTTAAAAACAGTGATGCGGGGACAGCATCTAGCACACAGGAGGAAGGTTTGATCTGTTTTAGAACAACCTTCACGTCCTCTAAAGTGACAGGTGTAAATGAAGACCAAGAGCTCACTGAAGGGACTGAACTGAGGGTGACACCAAGAGCTGATTTAACATTTGCCCTGATGTTGTCAACCTTTTCTACAAAATAGTTTAAAAATTTAACTGTGTTACCTCAGTTTGAAATTTACATACCCGGGATGTTGGTGCGTGACTCCTAAGACTGTTATAACTCCAAGCGCACACAGTCTGTTTCATTAAATTGATAAAGCTCCTTGGATGAGAAGCGAAACGTCTTCTGTAACAAATAAAGTCCAGTTGATCTTGTATTGAACGCCTTTTTTGATTTTATCATGTCCTGGACGACTGAGAATCTTCACCAGCATATGCCAATGATTTGACCCTTCTCAATCAGACTGACATATTTTCCACGACCACGCAATGTGTCTTTCAACATTGATGTTTAAGAAATAAAAAAAAACTCATTGCACCATTTGGGGTTAAATAACTTGTTGCCAGATGAAAGATAATTGCCCATGCCACTACTATACATACAGTGATGAAAATAAGTATTTGAACACCCTGCAACATTGCAAGTTCTCCCATGTAGAAATCACGGAGGGGTCTGAAATTTTCATCTTAGGTGCATGTCCACTGTGAGAGACATAATCTAAAAAAATAAAAATCCAGAAATCACAACGCTTGATTTTTTTTTTTAATTATTGATTTGTGTGTTACTGCTGCAAATCAGTATCTGAACACCTGTGAAAAATCAATGTTAATATTTGGTACAGTAGCCTTTGTTTGAAATGACAGAGGTCAAAGGTTTCCTGTAGTTTCTCTCCAGGTTTGCACACACTGCAGCAGCAGGTCCATTCCTCCACACAGATCTTCTCTAGATCAGCCAGGTTTCTGGGCTGTTGCTAAGAAACACGGAGTTTGAGCTCTCTCAAAATATGTTCTATAGAGTTTAGGTCTGGAGACTGGCTAGGCCACACCAGAACCTTGATATGCTTCTTGTGGAGCCACTCCTTGGTTATTCTGGCCGTGCTTTGGGTCATTGTCATGTTGGAAGAGCCAGCCATCATGACTCGTCTTCAATGCTCTAACTGAGGGAAAGATGTTGTTCCCCAAAATCTCGCAATACATGGCCCCAGTCATCCTCTCCTTAATACAGTGCAGTCGTCCTGTCCCATGTACAGAAAAATACCCCCAAAACATGATGCTTCCACCCCCATGCTTCACAGTAGGGATGTTTTTTTTTGGGATGGTACTCATCATTCTTCGTCCTCCAAACACGGCGAGTGGAATTAAGACCAAAAAGTTATATTTTGGTCTCATCTGACCACATAACTTTCTCCCATGACTCATTTGGATCATCCAAATGGTCATGGGCAAACTTAAGATGGGCCTGGACATGTGCTGATTTAAGCAGGGGAAACTTCATTCATTCATTCATTCAACCTTTATTTATACAGGCTAGCCTCGTTGAGTCACGGGGACTCATTTACAAGAGGGACCTGTCTCACTCACACCAAACAACCATCCACTCTCACACTCACACCTAGGGTCAATTTAGAGTCACCAATCAGCCTAACAAGCATGTTTTTTGGTCTGTGGGAGGAAACCGGAGTACCCGGAGGAAACCCACGCATGCACGGGGAGAACATGCAAACTCCACCCAGAAAGGCCCCGGACCGGGATTTGAACCGGCAACCTTCTCGCTGAGAGGCAGCAGCTCTACCAGTTGTGCCACCGTGCTGCCCGAGATGCCCGAGACTTCAATGCCATGCATGATTTTAAACTATGACATCTTAGTGGATTACCCACAGTAACTTTGGAAACAGTGGTGCTAGCTCTCTTCAGGTCATTGAGCAGCTCCTCCTGTGTAGTTTTGGGCTGATTCCTCACCTTTCTTAGATCACTGATATGCCACTAGGTGAGATCTTGCATGGAGCCCCAGTCCGAGGGAGATTGACAGTCATGTTTATCTTCTTCCATTTTCTAATAATTGCTCCAGCAGTTGATCTTTTTTTCACTAAGCTGCTTAGCAATTGCCCTGTAGCCCTTTCCAGCCTTGTGGAGGTCTACAATTTTGTCTCTGGTGTCTTTGGACAGCTCTTTGGTCTTAGCCATTGTCTTGCTCTGTGGGTCAGTAAGCTAGCCGCGTGGATCGCAACAGGTTCTTACTGAAGCCTACCTTCCAAGAGGGTCTCTCGAACTAGTCCCTGAGTCTGGGTATTACCTGTGACTGCGGGGATCAGCTCCGACTTAAGGCTTATTGATGAGAGAATTCAACTGGACGGTTCACCGCCTTCATCTAATAGTCTCTGCCCTGTTCTCACTTTACTCGTCTTTCCACCTTAGCTGCCGGGGACTGGAGAGGTTGGAGTAAAGAACTATTATTAAACGGCGGCTTCTCTCCGGTGAGCTTTGTAATTGTTAAAAGGTCCAGTACATTTTAGAATCCAGAAGATTGGACCCTAGGGCGATGTTTTATTTACTCACTGTGCTAATGTTTAACCTTTTAAAACCTCCTATTAATGATGTTATTCTTTTGAACCAAGCTTTTAGGAATCCAGAACAAAATATATTAAACTGAGACGAGAGTTTTACGTTTTGCTCTGCTCTTTAATTTGAGTAAATTTGCATAGGAACAGCGTTATAACATAGCGATACAAAATATAAACTTGAGTACATGAAGTATTTAGATATAAGGAACAATAAACTGGATAGACTCTTAATCTTGATGAGGGATAATCTTCTTAGGAAAGGGGTTCTTGGATAGTTGTCCCCCCTCAGGTCCCTTTGGGGTGGACAAGTGGTTTTCCTTCTTCTTTGTCTTCTTGGTCTTCTTTGTCTTCTTGTTCCTTCTTTTTGGATCTACCCAACCCTCGCTATCCTCGATCTAAATCCTCATCCAGTAATAGTATTTGTCCTTAAACTCAAGCAACCACCTGCAGCTTCGAGCCAGTAGATAAGAGAAGCTAATTGGGTTTTTATCAGCTATTTTATCTGCTGTTAATCTAATTTGAATTAAGTTCTCGGATAAGGCTGGATTAGAGAAGCGTCTCATTGCATAACTTTTGTTCAGGAACTCTGGAGTTCCATAAGTAAATGCTAAGAGCAATCTCCTCACCTTCGTAGGTAAGGCTCGCTTCCGCGTGCCCTCAGCTGGTCAGAACAGAGGGATCAGGTGTTCAGATCCGGGCTGAGTTCTGGAGGGAAATGCTCTCTCAATCCCTTCGGCCGAAGGGAAAGAGTCGGGATCTCCCCCACGGATCACTGGCACCCTCTAGGATCAGCTGGGCAGCTCGTCTGTCGCCTTCTTCCCGAGGTCAGTCGTCAGCGTCTGGATACTTCGACTTCAGGGTGAACATCAGCCCTCAACTGCCAAATTCAGGACTTTTTATACACTTCAGTCCCCCCCTCTCTGCTAGAGGGGGGGGGGAGAAACCTTGTTCTCATTGGTCGCTTTTAGTGCGTGTTCAGGCAGGACTGATGAAGTCCTGGCTGTGAGTTATCTCTCTTTATTATTTCCTTATTTGGTAATAAAACCTTTTTGCTCGAAGCTTCTGGCGTGTTGCTAAGCAAAGGACGAACACTTTACCACAGATTGTTTACCCACTGGTTCCAGTTCCTCTTTTGAAAGTCACATCAGATTCATCATACATTTGTTAGACTCAAAGTACATTTAAACACATGATTCCATTATTAGAAAAGGATCATTACAAAACAAGTTTAACAACCCCTTATTCGTTGTATGTTTATCAAAGGATCACATGATTATATTTTTTATTCAAAGTAGAAACCATTTCTTCTTTCTCATTGTCCTTTCTCCGCTTTTCTGCTGTTATGACCTGCTCTGTGTTTGCCCCTTTCTCTGATGTTAGCAATAAACCCTCCGTTCCCATGGGACATATCTAAGTTTCCATGGGATCTTTATCTGAGATAAACATAAATCAACCTTAGTTAAATACTAATTCTACTTTATTGCAGCCAGCTTCTGGCCAGGTTCCTCTTTATGATCCCATAAAAAGTGGTTGTCTGGACAACACTTCATTCAACTGAAACTTGGTTCATGTGAATCTAGGCCTATTCAGCTTCTCATAAGGGCTGGATCCAACTATTAAAATCAAGGTTGATTGACACCATGTTATTAGTAGGAGTCTTACTGATTGTGTGGGGTGGACAGGTGTCTTTATGCAGCTAACAACCTCAAACAGGTGCTTCTAATTTAGAATGACAGGTGGACGTTTTAGAGGTGGACTAACAGGTCTTTGGGGGCCAGAATTGCTGCTGATTGGCAGGTGTTCAAATATCTATTTACAGCAGTAACACACAAATAAATTATGAAAACAAACGTGTTCATTGAGCTCCAGTTCGCAGCAGAACAGATGTCTGCAACTGGTACACCCTTGAACAATGACCATGAGGTGGCCAAGCCCCGAGTAGAGTGGGCACGCACTCCAGAGGGCACCTGTTGACCTTTGCTACTGTACGCCCTTTTAATGGCCTCAGTCACCCAGTGTGAGAGGCGCTGTTTTCATAGGGCCTTACCCGTAGCTGGTGCAACAAAGCACACAAACAGTTGATTTGTTTTTCTCCATTCGGCTGCTCTCTGCATGTAAGTGCTTAAAGCTCTCACGGGGCAGAGAGCCTTCAACCTTTCCTGTTCCTGAGTGGGGATAGGAGCAGGTGGAAAAGAAGAGAGTTCAAAGTCCAGACTTCTGGGGTTTAAAGTCAAAACTTTGGGAATATATGCAGGATTAGGCCTTAAGGTGACCTTTGACCCGTCAGGGGTGAACCTGGTGCACATTGGATGTACGGACAAAGCGTGGAGGTCACCCACACGTTTTGTCGAGCAAAGAGCCAGGAGAAGAGCGGTCTTGTAAGATAATTAATCTATCTTAATGTCGCTCAGTGGTTCGAAGGGGGGATCACAGAGAGTCCCCAAGACCATGCTAAAATCCCATCCAGGGGTCAAAATCCTGCTGGGTGGCCTCCTCCTTAGCACGCCCTTCATAAATCTTATTATGAGCGGAAGCGCCCCAGGCCTCCTACTCCCCCAGCCCTCTTGACATGCTGAAATTGCAGATAGGAACACCTTAATTGTTGAGAAAGAGCGACTTTTCTCCAGCAAGTCCTGAAGAAAGGTGAGGAGCTGGGTCAAGTCACATGAATAAGAAATAATATTTCTTTCTGTGCACCAAGCTTTAAAAATATGCAATTTTTGTACACAAAGAGACTGTGTTGACACAGCACGTGCATTTTGAATGGTTTTTACCACGTTCTCTGGCAGGCCTGAGGCCATCCGTCTGTTCTTCTCCACCACCAAGCTAAAATTAGCTGCAGTTCTCAGCCTAATTGGCGAAACTGTTCCTTCTGGTGACGTAGAAGATCCCTGGAGAGGAACAGGTCGGTGTGCACCCCTGGAGCGCGGACGTGTCACAGGTTTGGTTGATTTGTGTATTCCTTGCTCCGTGGTTTAGAATGGAGCGGGGGATGGAACACGTGACACCCCTCACCTTCCTCTGTGAGGAGTCACGGGCCTGTTCGCAGGCGCCTCTGTGCTTGTCTGTTGCAGACAGAACAGAGGGACCCTGCTAGGGTTTATCAATTAGGCTAACACCCCGTGAGCCGTGAGGGAGGGGGTGAAAATGGCCCCCGCCCTTTATGTCGGCTGGGAGAACAGAGGGGACTGTTCTGCTGATGTTAATAATAATCATAATAATAATAATAATAATGATAATAATAATGATAATAATAATAATAATAATGAATTCAATTTATAACGCGCTTTTCATTAGTGAAAATCTCAAAGCGCTACACACATTGAATGCTACACACATTCATACACCGGTAGCGGCAGACTACCATGCAAGGTGCTTTCTAGTCCTACCGGGAGCAACTCGGGGTTAAGTGTCTTGCCCAGGGACACAACAACACATGGTGTGGGGAATCGAGATTCGAACCGCCAACCTTCCGATCGGGGGACGACTGCCATTACCACTACGCCACGGCCGCCCCTACTACGCCCCTATGTTACTGTGTTTGTTGTTGTTGTTTTTTTTGTGAGTCAAGAAAACAGAGTCTGTTTTTTAAACTTTATTCGTGCTTATGTGTAATGACATATTTGACTTTATGTCACTCACAGCAGAAAGAACATGATTTGTGTCTAAAACAGAATCACCAGCTTTTTGTACCGTGTGTCATGTATTGGGATGCTGACAGAGTTTACGTGATGACGTGTGTGGGGGCGGAGTTAAGAGGGTGTTCGTTCTGGAAGAGCGGTGGCAGGTGGTGGATGAAGATGGTTCAATAAAGTGAATGAAACGATACCACTTCGTCTAATGATTCAATTCAGAATATCTGCCTAATTAAGTAATAAGGTGGATATACAACAATGGCGACGAGGATGAACAATGTCACGCTGAAGATGGCAACGGATTCATGTGGATTGTAAAGATGGTGTCGCGCTGAAGACGTCAACGGCAACACGAGGTTAGCTAAAAAAGTTCAAGCTAACATGGAAAAGTCAAGTATTCAACCGTTCGATTGCTACACGGATCCAGCGACCCTTGGACCAAGATGGACAAGGTGGCTGACATCATTTGAGCTGTATGCAGACGGTAAAGGACTTATTCTGTCTGATGATGCCACAGACGCAATTAAACAGCGGAGGCGCGCGCTGTTACTGCACCTGGCCGGACAAGACGTGCAGGACATTTTTTCTACATTACCACAAGGAGGTGAGGTTACGGATTATGAAGCTACAGTGGCTGCGCTGAACACTTATTTTGTGCCACGAGTAAATGAAGCATATGCTCGTCAGACTTTTCACAAAATATTCCAGAAACAAGGTGAAACTATTCAACAATTCTGTACTCGCTTAAGGCAAGCTGCAAGAGACTGTGACTTTCGTGGCGACAATGATAACCAAATAAGAGATGCGGTTTTGAGCAAATGCACATCTGAATACGTGCGAAGAAAGTTACTGGAGGAGGGTCCCGGCTTGACACTGGCTCGTACACTGGAGGTGGCTTCGCAGTGCGAGCGCGTGGAGGAGCAGCTGGCGGCGATGAGCGTCACCGAGGAAAAGAAGATGGAGGACGCGGTCAACAGGATTGCAACAACAAAGAAAGGAAAGCACTGGAAATCAAAAGAAAATGTGAAGGAGGAAAATAAAACAGAAAGACAGTGTTACAGATGTGGATTCACAGATCACATGGGAAAAGATCCAAAATGCCCAGCACGAGGACAAACATGTCACAAATGTACTGGTAAGGACCACTTTTCAAAAATGTGCCGCACAAAAAGGCAAAAGAACCAAAATGTGAATATGATGGATGAATATGCTTTTATTGTGAAGGAGGACAATGTACCTGATAAACTGTTATTTTCTGTGGGGGGAGTCGAGCTAAAAATGTTGATTGACTCTGGTGCTACAAGCAATATAATGGGAGAAAATATATGGGAAAAACTTAAAGCTGAAAAGATAAAATGTTATTCATATGTACCTAAAGAGCAGAGAAAGCTGTATGCTTATTCCTCAACACAAGCTTTAAACATTAAAGGTGCATTCAGGTGTGAAGTGAAAATTGGCAACAGGAGAGAAGAAACAGAGTTTATTGTCATAAGAGGCAATGGTGAACCACTCCTGGGTAAAAAGACTGCTGTAAAGCTTGGAGTGTTAAAAATAGGAGAAAATGTAGCAACGGTCTCAGAATCAAAAAACATTCTGCAAGAACAGTACCCAGATGCATTTAAAGAGATAGGAAAATTAAACACCAAACAAAGCAAACTCACAAAAGAAAGAGTGAGAGCTGTAGCAACAGGAAATGCTGCAGATGGAAATGCTGCAGGTGTTAATGGGAAACTAAATACTGCTGACTCATTATCAAGACTGTTATCAGATAAGATAACACAAGACACACACATTCATGAGTCTGAGGAGTATGTGAGACAGGTGGAGGAGGCATCTGCCACAGATTCAGAATTAACAGAGGTGCGAAAAGCAGTTGAAAATGGACATTTTGAAAAATGCAAAGCATATGCACCCATTGCTAATGAACTGTGTGTGGTGGGATACATAGTTTTAAGAGGAACACGCATTGTGATGCCAGAAAAGCTCAGAGCTAAAGCAATCATGTTGGCACATGAAGGACATTTAGGAATTGTTGGGACAAAACAACGGCTCAGGACAAAAGTATGGTGGCCTGGCATGGACAAAGCAACAGAAAAATATTGCAAAGCATGTCATGGTTGTCAAATAGTAGCCAGACCTGATCCACCAGAACCGGTGAGAAGCACAATTTTACCAGATGGACCGTGGCAAGATGTGGCAGTAGATTTACTGGGACCATTATCTTCAAATCACTCCATTCTTGTGCTAATAGACTATTACAGCCGTTACTATGAATATGAGGTGTTGACATCTACGACTGCTGAGAAAGTCATTGACTCTATTGACTGTATGTTTAGTAGACATGGTCTACCAGTTTCCATTAGATCTGACAATGGTCCACAGTTCAAATCTGAATTATTCAAAGAATACTGTGAAAATAATGGAATCAAACATGTGAGGACAACACCAAAATGGGCTCAAGCCAACGGTGAAGTTGAACGTCAGAACGCATCACTGATGAAGAGGATCAGAATTGCACAAGCTGAAGGACTGGACTGGAAACGAGAACTAAGAAAATATGTGACAGCTTATCGAAGCATTGAACATGCAACCACAGGCAAAAGTCCTGCAGAACTGTTATTCAACAGAAAAATGAGAGGAAAACTACCGGACATGAGTGAAACAAACACAGCTGCGTTGGATGTACGTGACAGAGACGCAGAACAAAAAGGAAAAGCGAAAAGTTATGCTGACATCCGAAGAGGAGCTCAACATTCAAAAGTAGAACTGGGAGACACAGTGTTGGTTCAACAGGAAAAAGTTGACAAACTAACAACACCATTTAATGCAATACCACACAAAGTCGTGAGCAAAACAGGAAACCAAGTTGTGGTTGAATCACCAACAGGAGCTCGGTATCACCGAAACACCACACATGTGAGAAAATATGAAACTGAGGAAAAAGTTGGTGAACAAAAACTGTTTTCTGAAAATAAAGACTTTGAGGAAGAAAAAGAAGAAAACACTTACAGTGCAACACCACAAGAGGGCACTCAAGACTTAGAAATGGGAAAGACATTTAGGCCTCAGAGACTCAGAAAGACTCCAGAGAGGTTTCGTGACTTTGTATAATTTAAAAAAAAAAAGGGAAATGGTTGGTCAGGGTTCTAAGAAAGAAATGTAAATTGTTTTATGTTGTTCTGTGACTAAGGAAATGTATTGGCAAGCCTGAAGGCGTGAAGATGATGGAAAAGAAAAAAACTGATGTTTAAATGTATGGAGGGGGAAATTGAAAATCTAAGGAAAAGGGGGATGTCATGTATTGGGATGCTGACAGAGTTTACGTGATGACGTGTGTGGGGGCGGAGTTAAGAAGGTGTTCGTTCTGGAAGAGCGGTGGCAGGTGGTGGATGAAGATGGTTCAATAAAGTGAATGAAACGATACCACTTCGTCTAATGATTCAATTCAGAATATCTGCCTAATTAAGTAATAAGGTGGATATACAACACCGTGCTACAAACAAAGTCTGGACGTGAAAAGATCATTTCTCGTACCGCATGGGCGGGTGATTGTGTAAAGTTATGAAGCGGTCCTGGTTCATCAGGCATGCTTTTGTTTGGTGTCCCGATTTGCCGAGGAGGTTCTGCACCGGTCCGCCTGGCGGGGAACAAATCTGTTCTTACTCCAGGTGTGTTCGGTCCGAGGTGGGCCCGGCGGTGGTCTCTGCCGGTGCTCGACCTCGTACGCCGGCCGCTTTTGCGGTGGGGCACGTGTGGCTGAGTGGTGTCGAGGCTGCGGTGCTCTGCTCCCAGCTGATTCCCTGGGGGGGCGAAGGTTCTCCTGGGGATGCCCACCCGGAGAGCTTCAGCCTGTTTGCGCCTCTGGTCCAGCCTGGTCTGAATTCGATCGAGCGCTTTTCCAAAAAGCCCCGTCGGTTCTATTGAATGGTGGAGAAAAGGAATTTTCTGTCCCTCCGGGAGGTCAGTCTAGGTCATCCACAGATGGCGTATTGCGATGACCACTTCAGCCATTCCTCTGCCCTGAGCAACAGCTGCTGTCCCCATCATGCGGAGCACAAAGTCTGTTGCCCTGCGGGCTTCATCCAGCACGTCAGCGGCAGCTTGCTTGTCTGACGTTACCTGGAGCTCCTGTAGTTTTTCAGCCGGGTATGCCTGCATCACTGCGGACGCGTTCATTACGCGCGCTGCGAGGCCTTGAGCACTGTAGCATTTCTCGAGCAGAGAAGCCGAGGCTCGACAGGCTTTGCTAGGGAGAGTTGGTTTTGTCCCGGATGACTTGGGAGCCAGATGAGACGCCAACGTGTCATCAATTTGAGGCACGTTGGTTATTCCCACCTCATCCATCCCGTCCACGTCAAGAAACTGTGAGAGCGGCAATAGCATGGGCGCCCTAGGCTGAGACCAGGTGCGAGTCAGCTCTGTGAGGAAGTCTGGGAAGACGGGCATCCTTTGCCTCGTGGCGGCCTGCTGCTTTGAATAAAAATAATTTCCTGCCAACCTCGTGACTTGTTGACGAGGTGGAGGCTCCGGCCATGGGATATGCAGTGCGTCCGCTGCTCTGTGACATAAGTCGAACAGAGCCGGGATGGAAAAGTCCGTCTCCGGGAGCACAGGTACTGGTGTGCGGGAGAGGTCTTCTCCCTGTTCCCCGTACCAGACGTCGGCCTCGTCCGCAGAAAATACACCTGAGGCTGAAATCAAGATCTCGTCCTCGTTCATCATGCCTCAAGTGTCAAAGTCGACAGTTAAGGCCACCATGGGGGCCAGCACATCTGGGCTGTCGCCCCATTCGACTCGGGTGCTGTCATCTAAAGACATGCTCTCGAGCTCCGGCGTGGGAGTGAGAGGCTCAGTGGTGTCCGGGTCTGCTGGCGCCGCAGCAGCCACCATAGCCTTGGTGACGAAGTCCGCCCGGTGCCTCCTCACCGCCTCCAGCATCTGGCTGCAGTTTGGGCAAAACTCGGGTGCGTCCAGCGCCATGTTCGCATGCAGTATCCCCAAGCAGACGGGACAGGCCTCATGGGTATCCGTCGCTGAGAGGGAAAAACCGTATCCGCTGGAGCAGGCGCGCGAGGTTGGACTCGCCGTCCTGCTGGTCTTTTTTGGAAGTCTTGTCATTTGCTTTCCTTTCTCTGGAGGCATGTCCGAGATAAGACGAGCGAGTCCTTCCATAATCCTTTTTCTTCTTATTTGAGACGTCTCCTCCGTCGCGTCGCTTTCGCTGCCTAGCCTTGCTACGAGTTAGCAGAGGAAGCGGTGTGACGCAGCTAGCGCCGTCGAGCGAAGCAGTCTGCGGAAAGAGAAGAAGAAAAAACTTCGAGGTTAAGGAAAAATGTGCCGGACTAGCTTTCGCTAGCCCAGCAGTACGCAGGAATAATTCTATGTACGCTCTGTGTAGGGAGCAAGCTCACCTCTGGTCGAGCGATGAAGCAACAGAGAAGTCCCGCGAGGAGAGAGAGTTCAGGTTTAAGCGAGGTGGAGGGCAATAAGAGATCGATGGATGGGCATCAGTGGCTTAAGTACCCAGAGGGCGTGGTCTCTGGCGTGACGCTGACGCCCCTGCCGTAAAGGCGTGATTGTATTCCTTCAGGTAAACTGCGCGGGTGCAATTTCCCATAGTGATATGTTGCACCGAGTGACAAGACTGATAAGGGAACTAGAGTAACTGGAGAAAACCCATACATGCACGGAGAGAACATGCAAACTCCACCCAGAAAGGCCCTGGGCCGGGATTTGAACCGGCAACCTGCTCACTTAGAGGCGGCAGTCTTACCAACTAATCCACACTAAAGGATTCCTTTCATTTTAATTAATTTCACAATGGAAATGTATGCCTATATTATTCTCACATAAAGGAGATATTACAGTTATTTTGTGTTTGTATCAGACACTCAGGCACACAGTGAAATGTACATGCATGTTAATCTGAATGTGTCCTGCGCACGCTCTCCTCTCGCACATGTGCGCTCAGCCTAAGCCTGTTCACTCACTCATATGGAAGCGGTTCTGAGACGAAATGAAAACTAAAATGGTTTAGCAGGAACCGCTTCCATACTCAAGCTGGCACAGCAAAAGATTTAAATTACAGTAATACAAAGTAATCTAATTGTAGTGTATGGTTGTTGTTTTTAAACATGATCAAATCACACTGTGTACGACAGATCATTTATCAGATTGTGACAAGTCATTTGAATGTATAATCAAAAATCACTCCTTTTGCTCATGACTATTTTAGATGTCAACAGCATTTCTAGTAAAGGAGTGGCCATTTAAGGCACCACTCATGCTGCAGCCACCACTGCCTGTAAGAAAAGTTTGGTCACAGAGTGCCCTTTCCTTTGAAGCTGAACCGTATGCTCTTACCTGACAGAAAATAGTTGAGCAGAACCAATTTAATCTTGCTTTTTGGCCCAGGATGACACAAGGTGGAACAAACCAGTGAGGCTCATCCCAACTCCTGGTAGAGGCTGTCACCGAAAGGCACCGATACACTTAGCAAAAATATGGTAATTGCAGTATATTCATTTGAACTTCATAGTCATCATGAAAAGATGTGTGGAATTGCCATACACAGAGCACAGACGTGGTGCAGCTCTCTCCCTCCGACTTAGTCCAGCAGCTTCCAGGAAAACTAATTTGCAGCTTGGGAAAATATTACCTGACAGATCGATTCACCAGTTATACTCACAATTAATGGACGACTCCCTCTCACGGATAAAAAGCTCGATTTAGCACAGGGGGAAAGACGAATAAATGTTGCACTCTTATATCTCACAAATGTCACAATTAAAAGTAACCACAAGCTCTGCGTACATTAAGATTCCTCTCAGAGGACAGTTTGACATTTGGACAAGCCTGTTGAGTTCCTCATCACTAAAACAGGAAGGATTTAACACACCTCAACGAGCTGCTGCAGCTTTATTGAATTCATTTGGAGGAAAAAAAACAACTTTTGCATCAGAAGCAAAGCACAGCAGAATGTTGCACATGCAGTCAATTCATTGCAGCAAGAGCTGCTAAAATAGTTATTTTCAATGAGAGCGATCTATACATAGAGCTGGTCTGAGCTGAAGTGTTGTTGGTGAGGAGCACACACCAGCTGTCAGTGTGAGGAAAGAGAAGAAAATAGATTTCATCATGGAGGGGAGGGTGCGTGGTGGGGGACTGTTCGGCCACAGAGGGAGGCAGACGTCGAATCAGTCATAGATTTATGAATAAATTCACGAGGGCAAACTTAAAACCGAAATGCAGAAATTCATAGATGAATGTGTTGTGAGTTGTTTTGTATCCCTCAGATCATGAGCAGGTGAACAAAGCTACAAACAACCAATCCTTCAAGTTCTTAGAAATCTGCAGAATGCACGGCAGATCAACTACAGCATGTGCATCGAGTAGTTCAAAGACACTCAGGTTGTTTTACATGTCTGGATGGAAGCAGCCGCGCCGCCTGGTATTGACTCTGCCGTCACTTCTTCGGCCTGGACGGTTGCTCAATCATTGCCCTGTTCCTTGTGTTTTTGTTGATGGACAAAATTATGGGATTTGACTAAGAGGATTAAAATGACAGCAGCTAATGAGACGCAGCTGGGACTGGATCACAGCAGAGAAAACTGAGATGCACCCCCTCACATCCCTCCCTCCTCCAAATGGCCCTTCTCCCCGCCAGGACTGGAAACACACAGATGATAAATGAACACATGGGCATACACATTAGCGCACGTCGCACGAGCACATGTGATCTCTGTCTCATTGGGGACAGCCGATTCTACAGCACAGGAAGGCTTCGCACTCCATGCTTCCAGTACAGTAGAACGGCAGACGCCTCTTACTCTTCTGTAAACTTAAATGCGTCCCAAACCGCAAAGTGTACCCTCACAATCTTTATATCAAAATGACCAGCTCACAACTGGGATGTGTACTTTTACTTTCAGTGGCATTTCAAGTTACCATTGTGAGGTAGTTAGCAGAAAACAACGCCTTATTTCTTATTGAAAAACACTGACGGAGCTCAACAGCTTCTAACTGACACAGTGAGGTCACATGACGTCAGTGGTGAAAGTACTCAAATATTGTATGATAGAGGATTTAAAATTTATCATATAAAACTTGTTTTATTAATGTACTCTAACAAAATCATTACAGTACTCAACTTGCATCTCTAAAATCTCTCTGACTTATCTAAAGAGTGCCTGCATTCGTCTCCTTGACACAGAACAAGGACGCTGGTTGGGCCAGCTTATGTTTGATTACAGTACAGAAAATGTTCTGACATCACGTTCTGGTTTGTTTTTGATATTACGTTCTTGTACCGGTATGTTCATGTGCTATCTGTATCTCACCTTGTCCTACCTTTGAGAGAATAAAATCTGAAAGTTATGCACCATAACTCATGTTCCCTGAAGGAAGGGAACGAGGTGCAACATACTTGCTATGGGAATTGCGCCCCCGTGCGATTACCTGAAGGAATACATTCACGCCTTTACGGCAGGGGCGTCAGCATCGCGCCAGAGGCCCCGCCCTCTGGGTATTTAAGCGGCTGACGCCCATCCATCTTTCTCCAAGATTGCACTTCACCGAGCTTTCAGCATTGAAAAGGGCCAGATATGTTGCACCTCGTTCCCTTCCTTCAGGGAACATGAGTTATGGTGCATAACTTTCAGTTCCCTTTCAGTCTGGTCTCTCGGTGCAACATACTTGCTATGGGAACGTAATCCATTGACGCCCTTGAAATCTCAGCAAAGTGCATGTGAGAACATCCGTCCTAAAAAGACAGGCAGCTCCTAGCTGCTTTCTACAGGGAATGTAGAAAGCACATGCTAAGAGGAAAAATGCCGAATGTAAAGAACATCAACGTGATGTTTCCACTGGGCATATATATGTACAACACCAACTAGAGACAGCCTAAGTGTGTTCCATCAGTGTGAGTACTCATCATCTCCTTTTCCCACTGGAGCATCCTGAGAAACAGGAGGAGCAATGGACCCACCACGTCATGAGAAATTGGGTGACAAATGTGGAGGTTGAAAACCCAGGCCAAGCACAGGGTAACCTCCCAGGTCCTTACTAGAAAACCTTTCTTCCTTTTATATATAGGGCACGACTAACAAGTGGAGCCCATCCTGATGTTGGAGATCAGTTAGGGAGAGGGGAAACCCTTCCAATAGACACCTCCTAGGCAAAACATAAACACCAAGGGGTACCCTTGTGAATGTTGTTACTGTTAGTTTTGGGACAAAGCAACCAAAGCCTTAGGCTCTCAGCCAGTTCCCTTCAGAGGCCAGGCTGAAAGTTGCCATAACCCTGGACATGGGTGTAGAAGCTGTCCACGTGCCTGAGTCAGCCGGTCCCTGTGAGAAGGCAATTGCCATGGTATCCCTGATAACATTGAGATCAACTCCGGGAACCACGTTTTCTGTGGCCATCTGGGGGCTATGAGAATCAGGGAGAGGGCTCCCTGGCGTACCCGTTCCAATGTCGCCCCGATCAGAGGGACAGGTGGAAAGGCATAGTAGAGCACCCTTGCAGGCCAATCATGTGCCAGAGCATCTATACCCAATGGAGCGTCTGCTTCCCTCAAGGAGAAGTAGAGGTCACAGTGTGAGCTAGCCCTACAAGCGAACAAGTCCACAGAGGCTCTCCCAAATCGTGACCAGACCTGTTCCACAATCCGTGGGCTCAGGCTTCCTTCTGACGCCAAAAGAGGTCATCTTGAGAGGGCGTCTGCTCCATAATTTAGTTCACCAGGGACATGAGTCGCTCTAAGTGACAAGATTCTTGGAGCACACCATGTGAGCATCCTTTGCGCCAGTCCAAGGAGGGCCTGGGACCTTGTCCCTCCCTCTCTGTTGATGAAGGACACTGTGGTCCTGTTATCTGATTTCACTAGGATATGTTGTCCAGCAATCAGACCTTTGTTGAAGAAGTATTTTAATGACAGAAATACGGCCAGCAACTCCAGGAAGTTGATATGTAATCTTGCTTCCTGTTCATTCCAAAGGTCGCGGGCGTTCTGATTTCTACAGATCGCCCCCCATCCTGTTTTTGAGGCGTCCGTCGTGATGACCACATGAGATGACACCCTTCCCAGTGAGACACCTTCCCTGAAAACGGACAAATCTCTCCAGGGTTCCAGGGCCTTCAGGCACTCTGAATCTATCCTAACCTTTCCTGCTTTATTAGGCAGGTCGGGTTGTATTCGTTGGTTTAACCATACTTGTATGGGCCGCATTTTCAGAAATGCGTGTGGCACACAGGGAATGGCTGCCGCCAAGAGGCCTAAAAGGCGTTGGCAGGTTTTCACAGGGACCCGTTGGTCCAGTTTAAATCTTTCCAGGTAACGGCGAATGGAGGAAACTTGTTCCTTCGAGAGCCATGCTCTGTACCGGACAGTGTCGATCTGTACTCCCAGAAATACGGTAACCCGTGATTGAGTCAAATCGCTTTTTGTAGGTTTATGACAAAACCGAGAGACTCCAGGTGAGATATCACCTTATAGGAGTGTGACTAGGCCTGCTTTCTGCTTTCAGCCAGAATCAGCAAGTCATCCAAGTAATTCATGACCCTGAGTCCTTGATTCCTAAGAGGGGTCAGGGCTGCATCCAGACATTTAGTAAATGTACGTGGAACAGTCTTTAAACCGAAGGGTAAAGCTTTGAAATCATAAGCGTTTCCCTCAAACGCAAAGCGGAGGAACTTTCTGTGTTTCCTCCACACACCTATATGGAAAAAGCATCTTTTAAATCCACTGTACACGAGTAGTCTCCTGGTCTCACAGACTGGAGAACTTGCCGCAGTGTAAGCATCTTGAACTTAAATTCTTCAATCCTTTTGTTGAGAGTCCTGAGATCCAGAATCGGTCTCAGGGAATGATCCTTTTTGGGCACCAGGAAGTACTTGCTATAGTGGCCAGAGCGTAGTTTGCGTCCTGAGACCAAACTAATCGCTCCCTTTTGCAGCATCGTCAAAACTTCCTCCCTCAGCACGTGTGTATGTGTAGGGTTAATCTTAGATCGCGGCACCCCTGTGAAGTGGGGCGGTCTTTTTGAGAACTGCAACTTGAGCCAGTGACATATTGTTGTCATGACCCAATCATTTGGTAGACACGCCTTCCAGGCGCTGAGCCTGGAGGGCATGTTGAATTGCTGCTCGTCGTGTTTTAGCGTCAGAGGGGTGACCTTTGACCCCTCTCGCGCTTTTTCGAGCAGGTTGGTCGGCCCAACAGAAGATATTGCGAGATCTGACCGTCTTTGGCAGAGCCCGTGTATCTTGCTGCGGTTCATAGTTTGACCACATGGTTTGTTTATAAAAATGGGACTCGAGTCAAGAACCAGGGCAGTCTGTGCTTTGGTACTTTTATTTTTGTACATGTCTGAAACAGTGTTTGGTTTGTTTTGTTTACACATGCAATAGGCGAGTCATGTTTGGTGCGCGTACACATGCCACCAGCTCCTCGTAGTTTTTTACAAGGGGAGACTAGGCTCAAAAAGTTAGGTTCCCGTACCGCTTGGGCGGGCAAACCTGTAAAATTATCAGTTCGTCCTTCTACATCAGGCCCGAAGCTGTTTTCCACACGGGGTCATTGAAGAGGCCCTCTGCCGGTACTGGAAATGTTCACTGTCACCAGCGGGTCTCTTCCGTGGGAGGCCACGCATGTCTTCCTTTGGGGGTGCAAAGTTTTTCCTCGGCAACCCCTCTCGGAGGGCTTCCGCCTGTTTGCGCCTTTGTTCCAGCCTGGCCTGGACACGTTCCAGGGCTCCCCCGAAGAGTCCCGTCGGCTCGATCGGGTGCTGGAGGAAAGTGGACCTCTGGTTTTCCGGGAGGTCCGACAACGTTAGCCAAAGATGGCGTTGGGCGACAACTATTTCCGCCATTGCTTTACCTTGGGAAATGGCTATTGTCCCCATCATGAGGAGCACGAGGTCAGAGGCACGGCGGACCTCCTCCATGGCCTCCGTTGCGGCCTGCTCGTCTTTTGTTACCTGGATATCTTGCAGTTTTACTGCCAGGTACGCCTGTACCATGGTCGATGCATTCATTGCGCGAGCCGCGAGGCCCTGAGCCTTGTAGCACTTCTCGAGTTGTTTCTCCGAAGCGCAATAGGCCCTACTGCACATGTGTCAAACTCATGGCCCGCGGGCCAGATGTGGCCCACCATGTCATTTTATGTGGCCCGCGAGAGCTTATAGTTTAAAAGTTTTGAGTGCCTAAAAATAAATCAAAAAGGCGTTCAATACAAGATCAACTGGACTTTATTTGTAACAGAAGACGTTTTGCTTCTCATCCGAGGAGCTTTATCAATTCCAACTTTTTGATTTATCATGTCCTGGACGACTGAGAATCTTTACCAGCATACTAAAAATAAATACGAGCGTGTTTTGACAAAAAACTACATTTCCCACAATGCCTTTCAACTACGGTAGCCCACAATGCCTTTCAACTATGGTAGCCCACAATGCCTTTTGACTACGGAAGCCGCTGCAGTGTTTCTACCTTCATGCCAACGAGTGGAATTGAGGTATAAATAATGATCCCAAAATGTCCAGAAAGAGAAAAGTTGATGCAGACGGAAGTTTCAAGAAAGATGGGAAAGCGAATACTTGTTTGTGCTTCCAGGAGAAAGACCGGTATGTCTTTTGTGTTACGAGGCGGTGTCGGTTTTGAAACCAAACACGGAGCTGCTAAATGTACTAAAGCTAGCCCTGAAGAAAAGCAACATGTTCTGCCAAGAATTAAAAGGCAAACTGCGGTCGCAGCAGAGTTTGTTCATGAACCCCACAGCCAACAACGAGGCTGCAGTGAAAGCTAGCTTCATTGTGGCTGAAGAAATCGCTTCCAAGTCGTTTTCAGATGGAGCGTTTATGAAGCAGTGCATGCTGAAGGTCTGTGAGCAAAGACGCAAACAAGTCATCATCACGCAGATGTCCGACACGATCACGGCTTTCCAGCGTGATGTGACAAGTGAAACAGGACAATCTTGTCCACTTTCCTGTTTGTCAGGTTAGCATTTTTTTTAAACAATTAAAATATAATTAAATGTAATTAAACAAAGAAGAAGAACATTTAAACTGTGTGCAATTTAATGATTGTGCTTGCATTTTGTTTTGTGTTTATCATTTTCAGAACATGATCAATCGTAGAGAGAGAATCCACTTGTGTGTTCCAGGCAGCATCTCCTCATCAAAGACTACCGGTAACCAAAAAACTTGAGTAATATAGTTGTGAACTGAGTCAACTTTTATTTTGGTATTTTTAGTTGATTACATATTATTTATGTGTAGCTGCTGTTGTAATTATTTAATGTTTGCAGGGTGTGTATGCACACAAATTGTTGTCATCAAGCCATCAGTTGGATGCAAGGCTGTGTGTAGCCTTTTTTTGGAAAATGCTACATGTGTCATACATGTTCTTTGCAGCTCAGTTTTATGTTTTATGTTGTTTTATGTTCTCTTTTTATGTTTTATGTTCTCTTTTTATGTTCTATGTTCTAGTTTTATGTTCTCTTTTTCTCCGTTCTCAGTCAGTGAGGTAAATAAACTGTTAAAAGACCTTGATCCTAAAAAATCTGCTGGTCCAGATGAACTTCCACCTTATTTCTTAAGGCTGGCTGCTCATATCATCACAGTCCCTGTGACTCACATCTTTAATCTGTCCATAAGCCAAAACACCATTCCGGATGCTTGGAAAACAGCCTTTGTTCTTCCTTTGCTGAAGGGAGGTGACCCCACCGCACTGAACAACTATCGACCAATCTCTAAACTCTGCATTTTATCCAAGATCCTAGAAAAACTGATAAACTCTCAGATCAAAAATTATCTGGACTCATTTAACATCTTACCTCTCCATCAATCTGGTTTCAGGAAAAAACACAGCACAACAACTGCTTCTCTGAAGGTTCTTAATGATGTTGTTGAAGCATTGGATGCTAAGGATTATTGTGCTGCACTTTTCTTAGATCTGTCTAAAGCTTTTGACACTGTGGACCATGTGTCATAAGCTCTCAGAAATCGGTTTCTCTGATCACACAATCGGTTGGTTTTCTAACTATTTTTCCAATCGGAGGCAATGTGTTCAACATAACGGTACTTCTTCCAGCTATTTAACAGTTAAAAATGGTGTACCACAAGGCTCAGTTTTAGGACCAACTCTCTTTACAATCTACATAGCTAATGTAGGTCACTGCATCCCTGATGCATCCTTACATTTCTATGCTGATGATACAGTTGTTTATTGCCAAGCTAAAACAGTAGCTAAGGCTTTCCAGTTACTGCAATCCGCTTTTGACATCATCCAGTCAGATTTGTTCCGTCTCAAACTTGTCCTAAATGCTGATAAAACAAAAGGGATGTTTTTTTCAAGTAGGAAGTCGGTCCCAGCAGATCTTCCTCTGATTTTATCATCAAATGGTGTCCCTATTGAGTTTGTTGACTCATATAAATATTTGGGTATCCTGGTCGATTCACATCTCTCTTTTAAACTCCACGTGGAAAACCTAGTGAAGAAACTGAAAGTTAAACTGGGTTTCTTTTTCAGAAATAAATCATGTCTAACACTGAATGTTAGGAAACGCCTTGTATCTGTGACTTTCCTTCCCTCCATTGATTACGGTGACATTCTCTACATGAATGCTCCTACAAGCACCCTGCGGATGTTGGATGTTGTCTATCATGGTGCACTAAGATTCATAACTGGTTGTGATTATCGTACCCACCACTGCACCCTGTATTCACTGGTTAACTGGACATCATTAACCTCACGCAGACTCTTCCACTGGTACATTTTCATCTTTAAATCACTTCTTGGTCTGCTGCCCTCATACATCTCCTCCTACATGTCTTTACGTGAGTGCAGCTACAGCGTGCGCTCTCAGGACATGATTACCTGCAGTGTTCCGTCAGTGAGGACTGAACTTGGAAAAAGGGCCTTCTCCTACTCCGCTCCTGCTTCATGGAATATCTTACAAAAAGATCTGAAGCTCTCGGCCCTGACCTCTCTAAATGATTTTCAGAATCTGTTGGAATCCTGGCAAAAACCAATGCAGATTTGTTCCTGTTTTTGATTTTGTACATCTACCTTATAATGTTTGCTACTTTTTGCTACTTTTTCTTTTTCTTTTGTCTATTGTTTAATGTACTTGTACCATTGCTGTTCATCATTCTTTAGTTTGTAGCAGGTCACTTTCGTAAATGAGCCCTCGAGGCTCAATAAGATTTACCTGACTAAATAAGGTTGAATGAATGTTATTTTTCTTTATTAACTTGGACATCTAAAAAAGCTAAGTCTGGTCCTCTGGACATTCAAAAAACAAAACAAAACAAAGCAAAAAAACTGTAGAAACATTTCGTCTTTCGTCCGAAAGACTTCCTCAGTCTGAGCTGTTGTATTCAGCTCAGTCTTATAAATAGCACCCTCTCACAGTGGATCAACCAGTTGGCTGATGACAGCTGAAATGATCAAGGAGGACCACCTCTGGACCATCAGGTCCAGAGGACCAGACTTAGCTTTTTTAGATTTTTCTACCTGGATTATTGAGCATGCATCAGGGTATTAACTTGGACAGTTTGATCCTTCATTAATGGAGTTATGTGGGTTTTCATAAGCTGACAAAATTTTAAAGGATTTATGTTAGAGCAACAAGCAAACAGATGTTTTCTATGCAACTGTAATTGTCAGTTGAATAAGTTATAATAAATGAGTTATTCAACATTAAGGAGTACGGTAGTTACATTTATTTTACATTACATTAGATTACATTTAGTTACATTTATAGGTTACATCTGGCCCTTCAAGGACAGCCATTATGTTGATGTGGCCCTCGGTGAAAATGAGTTTGACACCCCTGTAGCGTTGGTTTCGTCCCCATGGCTGTGGGGGCCAAGTGAGCCGCCAGAGTCTCCTCTATCAGGGGTGCGCTGGCAAGGTCGACTGTCTCCATTCCCGCGACATCAAGGAGTCGGGATAGTGGCAGCATGATGGGAGCTCCGGGTTCTGCCCAGGAGCATTTGAGCTCCATGAGGAAGTCTGGAAAAATGGGCATTTTTTGCGACGTTGTCGGCTGCTTCGCATAGAAGTAGCTTCCTGCTAGCCTCGTAGCCTGTTTGCAAGGCGTGGGGTCTGGCCACATGACCTGCAGGGCATCTGCCGCCCTATGGCACAGGTCAAACAGAGCAGGTACCGACAAGTCCGGTTCCGGAAGGATTTGCGCCAGGTTCTGGGAGGAATCCATGGTTTCTCCTTTGTGACCATATTTGGCGTCTTGGTCGGACACTTCGGGCGTCAAGTCCTCGACGGCAACTGAGGAGTCCGACATGTTGTCCTCTCTGACTCGACCGTTGCATTCCAGGTCCACGTTTTCGAGCTCCAGTTCGGGAGCGAGCAGTTTAGTGCGACGTGCGACTTTCAGTGCCGCGTTCCTAGCCATGGATTTGGCCAATGCGTCAGCACGTTGTTTCCTCACTACCGCCAACATTCGACGGCAGTGGGAGCAGGAGTCGGTGAATTCCAGCGCTTTCCTCGCGTGAAGAATCCCTAGGCAGACAGGACAGGCCTCGTGGGTGTCTGTCGCCGAGAGGGAGTAGCCGCATCCGCTGGGGCATGGGCGCGTGCAAGGGCTCGTCGTCCTGGTTTTCTTCCTCCTTGTCCTCCGCTTTCCCTTCTCGGAAGCCATGTCCGGTGAGAAGATTAGAAGTTGGTCCTAGTTTCCTTTTGTTCGAAGCCGTCTTCTCCGCCATCTTGCTTTTGCAGGCTAGCCTGCTAATGATTAACAGGAGGTTGTGACTCAGTTAGCGCCTTCAAGCAAAGCAACTGCGGAAAAAGAAGAAAACTTCGAGGTAAGTAGAAAAACGCTGGACTAGCTTTCGCTAGCCCAGCAATACGCAGGAAAATTTCCCTGTACGCTCAGTGTAGGGAGCAAGCTCACCTCAGTTGAGCGATGCGACAACAGAGAAGTCCCACGAAGTTCAGGTGTTAAGCGAGGTGAAGGGCAAAAAAGAGAAAGATGGATGGGCGTCAGCCGCTTAAATACCCAGAGGGCGGGGCCTCTGGCGCGACGCTGACGCCCCTGTCGTAAAGGCGTGAATGTATTCCTTCAGGTAATCGCGCGGGGGCGCAATTCCCATAGCAAGTATGTTGCACCGAGAGACCAGACTGAAAGGGAACCCAGCACGCAGCTGACCAATTTGGACTTGCTTCAAACACGGTTGAGCCTGGCTCCATGCGAGTTTTAAGTGATATCCCCTTTGCAAAGTGTTAATGTTTTATAATTATTATTTCTTGTTTCTTTGTGTGGTTCTTGTTCTAGGTGAAGGTGTTTAAATGAAGTTGTTTACAAATCCCTATCACTGTACTTAAGCAAAAGTACAAATAAACAGACAAATACATACCGTACTCGAGTAAAAGTAAAAGTACCACATTAACATTTTTACTTAAGTAAACGTAAATAAGTACTTGCTTTTAAAAATACTTTAAGTATTAAAAGTACTTGCTGGCTGTATTATCTAATGCAATGGTCTACAATATCATTACTACTGTATGTTTATTTTCTGTAATATATTAAAAGTGTTGTGTCATTTTAAAGAACAATGCTGCAGATAATACATGTTTTTATTGTGCTTACTCTGTGACACAGTTCACACTTGGACTTGTGATTCTGTGCAGCAGAATTTCAGAGGTGACATGCAGAGTTAAATGTCATTAAGTAAAATAAGAAAACGGAATAGTTATACCTTTGAAAGATTTTATTGAACACAAAGTAAAACAATGTATCATTTTAACTGCAGAAGTTGTCTGAAAAAAGGAGCATGACACACCTAACAAAGGAATATTTTGCCGAGTCGAGGCGGTTCTTCTCGTCCTCAACATGTCATTGCATTGTTGACCTCGTGTTGATTTTGCAAAAGACAAATAAACCAAACCTGAAATCACTCTTTGGTATTGAGTGTAAATTTGGTATGGTTGTAGCTGAGAGCAAGTTGTTATATATTTCTAATGCAAATCAAAAATCCAAGATGGTCGACTTAGTTAAAAATTAACAAAATACTGTAACTCAACTATTTTAAAGGATACTAAGCTGAAATTTTGTGAAGTGGTACCTGACCGTGATGCACACTACATTCTGAATTCATATTTTAAAATTCATGATGGCTGCTAAGTCTGTCAAGGTAGCAATATCAACCCAGATGAACGGACTGGAAGAAAACAGATTCAGGGGTAAAACAAACGATGATTTATTTATAATGGCAATGTTATCCACAGGGAGGGGGAAGCACGGGTGGAGCGTGGAGGTGGAAGATCTCACTGGAGGTATCTTGATATCCAAACTTCCAAGTTCAGCACAGGAGGTCCACAGAGCAGCCAGGAGTCCAAGACGTTTGGCACAGATGGACCAGGGTCTGTAGTGTCACGAAGAAAAAATCACAAGGGTAAGAATAAGAACTACAAGGATTAACACCAAGAGGCTGGAAGCACTAGTACCATAAAGTAGGTATGCTTCAGCACTGAATGAAGCCAGCCAGCAGTCTTAAGTAGTCCTGGTGGTGATTAGTGGAGATGGCCGACAGCTGTGACTCCTCAACCTCAGGAAATCTGTAGGCAGCAAAACAGGAAAAACCCCACAGTACCCCCCCCTCAAGAATCGCCCCTTGGCGACCTAAGGCGCTTCTCAGGATGGGACCTGAAAAAAGAGGAGATGAGGCTGGGATCCAGAATGAAGGACCGAGGAATCCAAGACCTCTCCTCGGGACCATAGCCCTCCCAGTCAACCAAATACTGGAAACCCCGTCCCCGGCGCCGAACGTCCAGGATACACCGGACAGTGAAGGCAGGGTGATTGTCAATGAGACGGGGGGGAGGAGGGAGGACAGCAGGAGGACATAAAGGACTCACAGAGACTGGCTTCACCTGGGAAACGTGGAAGGTGGGATGAATGCGCATGGAAGCAGGCAATTTCAGACGAACAGCAGACGGGTTAATAATCTTGACCACAGGAAACGGACCAATAAAACGAGGGGCAAGTTTTCTGGGAGTGTCCTTGAGCTTGATGTCACGGGTAGAGAGCCAGACCCTCTGACCCACGTGGTAAGCAGGAGCCACAGAACGATGGCGGTCTGCGTGTCTCTTGTTCTGGTCAGCAGTACGTAGCAGGGCCGCCTTAGCCTGACGCCAAACCCTACGGCAACGGCGGAAATGGTGCTGAACAGAAGGGACAGAGATCTCGGACTCCTGGCTAGGAAAAAGCGGGGGAGCATAACCCAGAGAGGCTTCGAAGGGAGACATTCCAGTGGCGGAGGATGTGTGAGTATTGTGAGCATACTCTACCCACACCAGATGTTTGCTCCAAGAAGACGGGTTGTCCTCAATGACACATCGTAGGGCAGCCTCCAACTCCTGGTTACATCGTTCCGTTTGTCCATTAGATTGGGGATGATAACCAGATGACAGACTAGAAGAGGCCCCCAGGGTGTTGCAGAAAGCCTGCCAGACCTGAGAAGTGAATTGAGGGCCTCGGTCCGAAACCAGATCTGTGGGAATACCATGAATCCGAAAGACGTGCTGGGTCAGGAGGTGAGCAGTCTCCAAGGCAGAGGGAAGCTTGGCAAGGGGTACAAAATGAGCTGTCTTGGAAAACCTATCAACAACTGTTAAAATGACAGTGTTCCCTTCAGAAGGGGGCAGTCCAGTGATGAAATCCAGAGCTACATGGGACCATGGACGACTGGGTGTGGGCAAAGGCTGTAACAAACCTGCTGGAGGTTGGTTCCCACTCTTGTTGCGAGCACAGGTAGGGCAAGCAGCCACAAACTCCTTAATGTCTTGGTTGAGAGTGGGCCACCAGAAGTGTCTCTTGACAAGGGAAAGCATGCGGTTAGTGCCTGGGTGACATGACAGTTTGTTCGAATGGATCCAGTCTAGTACCTTGGATCTGATAGTGGAGGGAACAAACCTTCTATCAGGAGGACCGGTACCTGGGTCGGGTTCAGATCCTTGCGCCTCTTGAATGTCTTTTTCAATGGACCAGGTGAGTACGCCAACCACCACGGAGGGGGGCAGTATGTTGTCTTCAGTCTTGTGCTGGTCGGAAATGGAAAATTGTCTTGACAGGGCATCGGGCTTGATGTTCTTAGATCCAGGTCTGTAGGTCAAAAAAAAGTTAAACCTTGCAAAAAACAAAGACCAACGAGCCTGTCTTGGACTCAGCCTCTTGGCGTTCTGGATGTAAATAAGGTTCTTATGATCTGTCCAGATCAAAAAAGGTGTCTTGGTACCCTCCAACCAGTGCCTCCATTCTTCCAGTGCCAATTTTACAGCCAACAACTCTCTGTTCCCCACATCATAATTCTGTTCCGAAGGGCTAAGACGTCGAGAGAAGAACGCACAAGGGTGGACCTTGTTATCCTCCTGAGAACGCTGAGAAAGAACTGCTCCCACACCCGTGTCCGACGCATCGACCTCCAAGATGAATTGTCTCTCCGGGTCAGGGTGACGAAGGATGGGGGCGGTGGAGAAAAGACGCTTAAGTTCCTTAAAAGCCGTCTCAGCTTCAGGAGTCCAGGAGAAGGTTCTTAACGTGGAGGTGAGTTGAGTAAGAGGAGCAGCAATGCGGCTATAATTCTTAATGAACCTTCTATAAAAGTTTGCAAAGCCTAAGAATCGTTGCAGCTGTTTGCGATCCTCAGGAATGGGCCATTCTTCCACAGCCCTGGTCTTCTCAGGGTCAGTGCGAAAACTACCACCCTCGAAAATAAACCCCAGGAATGACACAGTGGTGACATGAAAATCGCACTTCTCTGCCTTTACATAAAGCTGATTCTCAAGGAGTCTCTGTAGTACCGCACGTACGTGAGTCTCGTGTTGGCTCAAGTCGTGGGAGTAAATGAGTATATCGTCTAAATAAACGAAAACAAACTCATTAAGGAAATCTCTAAGGACGTCGTTAACGAGTGCCTGAAATACCGCAGGAGCATTAGTAAGGCCGAAAGGCATTACTAAGTACTCAAAATGACCGAGTGGAGTCTTGAAGGCGGTCTTCCACTCATCCCCCTCACGAACCCTTACTAGATGGTAAGCATTACGCAAATCTAATTTCGTAAATATGGCAGCCGAATGCAACTGGTCATGAATGGAATCAATGAGAGGTAGCGGATATTTATTTTTGATGGTAATCTGGTTTAACCCACGATAGTCAATGCATGGGCGCAAGGTCTTATCCTTTTTAGACACAAAAAAGAAACCCGCCCCCACAGGTGAGGTGGACGGTCGAATGATACCAGACGTCAGAGACTCCCCAATATAATCTGACATAGTCTTTCTCTCAGGCCCTGATATGTTGTATAATCTACTGGTAGGCAGAGGAGCTCCAGGAAGAAGATTAATAGCACAATCATATGGGCGATGTGGAGGCAGGGACAAAGCTTTCTCTTTATTGAACACAGCACTTAAATCATGATACACAGGAGGTACTTTGCTTAGGTCAACAGCTTGTGACTGGGGGTTATTTACAGAGGTCTTCGGTACAGCAGAGCGAAGACAGTTCTTGAGACAGTACGAGCTCCACTTGTCTATCCTCTTCTCCGACCAGTCCAATAATGGATTATGCCTCTCCAACCAAGGAAAACCCAAAATTAATTGAGTGGTGGGAGAGTCAAAAACGAAGAATTCACCTTGCTCATGGTGATTTCCAGAGATGATGAGGTGGAGTTCCTGGACCCTCAGGTGAATCTTGGCGAAAACCTGTCCAGTGAGACCGGCGACAGTCAAAGGGTCTCGAAGGGTATGGGTAGGAATGGATAGTTGTTCCACCAAGTCACTGCTGATGAGATTTTGTTCCGCTCCAGAGTCCACAAGAGCTGTAACAGGTAACTTCATGTTATTATTCACAATAATAGATGGTAAAGTAAATCGTGAGACAGGAGAACAAGATGATCTACCCACCAATACCCCCTGTTTTATTGATGGGAGGGGTCGTTTCCCTGTAGAGGGCGTTGGGCTCCCTGTAGAGGGCATTGGGCTATGTAGTGGCCAATCTTACCACAATAAAGACAACACCCAGATCTCATACGTCGCTGTCTCTCCTCGGGTGACAGCCTTGTGCGGCCTATTTGCATAGGCTCCGGTTCCTCCTCAAAGTTAAAGACTTTACTCTGAAAAGTCGGGTTTGACCGGAAACCGGAAGTGGATGGACGCTGGGACTTGTAGTCCCTCTCCTTGCCCCTTTCGTTGAAGCGATTATCGACTCTAATCGCCAAGTTTATCAGTTCATTAAGAGAGTTGGGTTCGTCTCTCAGAGCGAGTTGATCCTTGACTCTGTCAGACAGGGAATTTAAGAAAGTACCTCTGATAGCGAGATCGTCCCAGCGAGTCTTCGCCGCCATGATGCGGAAGCGTATTGCGTGCTCCGATACCGGCTTCCTTCCTTGGCGGAGGTTCAACAGATGTTTGACGGCATCCTCCTGCTGCAAAGGGTGGTCGAAAATCATCGAGAAGTCCTCGAGGAACTCAGGAAAGGTTAGTAAGTCAATATCATTTGAGGATAAGTGCGCTGTAGCCCAGCTAAGAGCGTCACCTTTTAACTGACTGATCACAAAAGCTATTTTAGCGGCGTCCGTGGGATATGTACGAGGGGCTCTAGTAAAAGCCAGACGACATTGAAGAATGAATCCTGCATAGTGATCAGGGTTACCACTAAAAAACTCAGAAGGCCTAAACACAGGCTCGGTTGAAGGTGTTGTTGATCCAACAGTAGCATTAACAGAAGAAGGCCCAGGTTGAGCGGCCCGTGGGGCAGAAATAAGTTGTGAGAGTTTTTGATTAGCATCAAACATCATACCTCCAAGTTCTCTGAGGTTGGATTGGTTAGTTAGTTGTTGGGAAGCCATCTGTTGCAGTCTGGTTTCCAATAAGTCCAGTCGTGAAGTCTGGGGGTCCGTAGCCCTCTGAGAAGGTTCTCCCCCAGTCGCGTTCTGGGTCTGTTTGTTTGGCTGAAGCATTTCTGTCAAGGTAGCAATATCAACCCAGATGAACGGACTGGAAGAAAACAGATTCAGGGGTAAAACAAACGATGATTTATTTATAATGGCAATGTTATCCACAGGGAGGGGGAAGCACGGGTGGAGCGTGGAGGTGGAAGATCTCACTGGAGGTATCTTGATATCCAAACTTCCAAGTTCAGCACAGGAGGTCCACAGAGCAGCCAGGAGTCCAAGACGTTTGGCACAGATGGACCAGGGTCTGTAGTGTCACGAAGAAAAAATCACAAGGGTAAGAATAAGAACTACAAGGATTAACACCAAGAGGCTGGAAGCACTAGTACCATAAAGTAGGTATGCTTCAGCACTGAATGAAGCCAGCCAGCAGTCTTAAGTAGTCCTGGTGGTGATTAGTGGAGATGGCCGACAGCTGTGACTCCTCAACCTCAGGAAATCTGTAGGCAGCAAAACAGGAAAAACCCCACAAAGTCTAATTTTACATGGCTATAACTCTGTCATTTTAGAGCTATTATACTCAATTTTGCTGTGATGGTATCTGCCACGTGGCATTGATGTGTTTCCATCAATTTTAATGTGGATCAAACAGAAGATTTGCATTCACACAACTGATACGTACAAAATAAGCAGCTTTGTCGTGAGAAGTGTGCTATTACTATTAGCATTTTAAGTCACCATGGTGATGCAATTCACCAAAAACTGTCTCGTAGAAAATAAATGGAGAATGCATGGAAACCTGTCAGATCTGAACAGTTTTTAAAATATCCCCTGAACCACTGGACAGAAATCGTTAAAAACTTTCGGAAAATGTCATTCGGACAGTTCTTTATGATTTATGAGTGTTTTGTTTCCACTTGTAAAACAACTGGTAGAGCTGATGTTGAAAAAAAAAAAAATCTCAAACTCAGTCATTTTAGACAGATACAATGCTAAAACTTGATGTGATAGAAGCTGTCAGTGAATTTAAAGACATGAAGACCACTAGAACGTCCTTCAATTCCTTCTTTAATAGTTTTCCAAAAACTATGTGTAAAACAGAATGTTAGCAAAAAAAGCTCATGTGCTAATAATGTGGTTGCAGCTATTTAAAATAATAGACATTTCTAATTCTAGACATAGTAAGATGGAAATCAGTATGGTGGTAGCCAATAGATATCCCCAAAATATGCACCACGTGGGTAGGGGTGCGAATCTCTCAGTGTCTGGAGAATCGATTCGATTCCGATTTTTGATGCACTGATTCGATTAAAAATCGATTTTTGATTCCAAAACGATTTTCGATTTCAGAATCGATTTTCGATTCTGAAACGATTTTCAACGAATTCTATTGAAATCATGAAAAGATTAAACAACAATGTAAACAAATAAAACATTTATTTAAAACAATAATGTATGCTTGCAGCTAGCATTAATAATGTCAAATAATACAGTATAAATACAGCAGGCTGAATTGTGAGCAGATGGGTATATGAATAGAATGCAGCAGCTTTAATCGGGTCCCGGAGGTCACTGGTGCCTATATCCAGCAGTCACTGTGCGAGAGGCAGGGGACACCCTGGACATGTCTCCAGTCCATCACAAATAATTCAAAATACAAACGTAAACAAAGATTTCAGCCTACTGTATTGCATAAACATTTAACTCAAAATAAAATAGACTTCAAAATCATATTGCATTCATCCATGTTTCAAATGTGTATGGATGGATTTTGTTTAAAAGATTTGTTTGGTAAATCTTTTCAACAAAAGCCATCTATCCATCATCTTTACCCGCTTTATCCTTATCGGGTCCTGGAGGTCACTGGTTCGGGTCAGATTTCTTCTTCTTTCTGCCACCTTTCATTTTATGTATTCTTTCATATACTATGAGATATGGTTTTATTTCCTTTAACTTTTGGGTTTTAATGTTTAAAAAAAACGATTTTGGGGCTTTTAGAATCAATTCTGAATTGCCAGGACTAAGAATCTCGATTCTTTTAAAAAATTGATTTTTTTTTTTCCTTCACCCCTACGTGGCAGTCCCCTCAGTTTCTCCAGGAACATTTCTAGTTTTCTTTTCTTTTTCTAACACTCACTCACCTGGAGACTAAAAAACAAGCTGCCAATCACCTCCCAATAACATTTTAACACACATGGGATTCCTCATCTCGTTCATCTGAACCTGATTAATTGTGCCCTTTTTGATAGATTTAAAGTATTTCTGGGAATAATAGCGTAAAGGTAAACTCCTAACCCCTCCCATGTCATTGAAAAAGGGTTATTCGTGTCTGTCAAAGAACTAGGGGATTAAAAGTGTAAAACACAATGTGGCGTGTTCAGTTCAAGACTGAGCAGCATAACGTTATCAATTTGATGATTTCATAAATAATGTGATCATCTTGTTACATATTTTACTAACAAAGCACTTCAATCTCAGACTGCAGATTGATTTGGGGTTCCTAGAGTTTCTAAAATTAGAATAGGAGGCAGAGCCTTCAGTTATCAGGATCTTCATTTGTAAAACTAATTTTCGGGTTCTGTCCGTGAGGCTGACACCTTGACTACTTTTAAGACTAGGCTTAAAACTTTTCTTGTTGATAAATCCTATAGTTAGGGTCGGCTTGGGTTCACTGGGTTATCCCTGGCTATAGACTGCTGGAGGACAATTTACTGCACTTCATTACTCTGCTGCAGTTTTATTCTCTCAAATCTCTGTTTCTAATGCAAATGTGGCTGCCATTAACCTGTTTTTCTTTCTTTCTCACCATATGTGTCTAAACCTTTTGTGTTTAACAATCTCTTTCCTGTCCTCTCAACTGGTAGCTGGTTGAAGCAGATGGCTGCTCATCTTAGGTCTGGTGTTTGCTGGAGGTTGCCTCCTGCTAAAAGGGAGTCGGTTCTTTTCACTGTCGCCTCTGTGCTGCTCAGGACAAGGGGTTGCAACATAAAGTAGATTGAGTGTTAACTGCCGGCACTGTTGCACAGATAGCTTCATTATATACAGTGTGGATGCATTGTATTATAATAAAAGTTAAATTGACTGTAACTATATTTGAATCTGGATATGAATTGCATTTATGACTCACACTTTTGTATATATAGATAGTGTAGGTGAAAATTATATTGTCATGCCTGATCACAAAAGTATTTTATAGTTGAGGATAAAAATGGAATAGTGACTACTTGCAAACCTAAGGGCATTTCATTTTGACAGATAAATCCTAACTGCTTCGTGTTGTGACTTCTGAACTAGAGAATTAACCAGCCATGGGTTGTGAAGCTCCTCTTCAGTGATTGGTTTTTGGGTTTGTGCACACTGATCCCAATCGCTTCCTGGAAGCTGATTGTCTGACTGACAATTTTCAATATTTTGTTCCAATTAAAACATAAGATAAAAATATATCTCTAGGCTCTGTTTAGATTATTAAAGCACCTATAATTTTTTTTAAATTCCCACTTGAATGTATTGTGCTTTTATTGCTATCCTTAATGGTCAACAGGCAGCACGGTGGCTCAGTTGATAGCGAGAAGGTCGCCGGGTCAAATCCCAGCTCAGATCTTTTTGGGTTGAGTTTACATATTCTCTCTGTGTATGTGTGGGTTTTCTCCAGGTGCTCCAGTTTCCTCCCACAGAACAAAAACATGCATGTTAGACTGATTGGTGACTCTAAATTGTCCCTAGAGAGAGAGTGAATAGTTGTTTGTCTAGTTTGTCTCTATGTGTCCCTGTGATGGACTGGAGACATGTCCAGGGTGTCCCCCACCTTTTGCACAGTGATGGCTGGATATGGACACCACCATTGGTGGAGAAAGTACTCAAACACTTTACTTAAGTAAAAGTACAAATAAACAGTCAAAAATGTACTCTAGTAAAAGTAAAAAGTACTTGCTTTTAAAGATACTTAAAGTATTAAATTAAAAGTACTTGCTGAATCTATTACCTAATAAAATGGTGTACAGAATCATTTAGTGTGTGTACTATACAGTATGCATATTTTCTGTAATACATTAATAGTGTTGAGTCATTTTAATGAACAATGCTGCAGATCATACATGTTTTTATTGTGTTTACTCTGTGACACAGTTCACACTTGGACGTGTGATTCTGTGTGTCAGAATTTCAGGGATGACATGTAGAGTTAAATATCATTAAGCAAAATAAGAATACCGGTAATAAGGAATGATTATAATGTCGAAAGTTTTGATTTAACACAAAGTAAAACCAACGTGTCATTTTAACTGCAGTAAAAACATTTCAGTAAAAGTTGTCTGTTTGAAAAAAGGAGCATTAGACCTAACAAAGGAATATCTGACCTGAGTGTCGAGACATTTGGGGACATCTCTTGTCTCCTAACATCCATGAACTGACACATTTTAATATTGCAGCAAGAATTTCTTGTTCAAGTTCAGAAGAAGTTGGTTTTCAAAGTTGTTGTTTTTTTTTGTCCAATCTGGCTCCTTTGGGAGAGAGAATCTGTCCTGCTGTACTGAACTGTCTTTCAATAGTCTTTCAATAATCTTTCAAGAAGGGCATGGGTGTTGTGTATCTTCTGGTTGAATCTCTGTGGTGAAATCCATTTTGGGTGTGTTAGTGGTGCTGTGGGTGCTCCCAGCTCAATGACGTTTATAGAATATACATCTTTGGTCCAGCTCTTCTTGAAGGCGGGTCTAATGTTACCTGTCCACTTTGCAGTGATTCAATGGACCAACTCCCCTCTCGACATCAGTTACTTTCAAACTAACGACAAATCAAAAAACTGCAACGTGAATGTAACTTGTAACTCAACACATTATAGAAATGTAGTGTAGTAGAAAGTACAGATACTTCATGTAAAATGTAGTGGAGTAAAAGTAAAAGTACCCACATTTAATTCTACTTAAGTAAAGTACAGATACATGAAAAATTTACTTAAGTACAGTGACAAAGTATTTGTACTTAGTTACATCCCACCACTGGGCACCAGTGATCCCCGCAACCCAAAAAAGCAGAAACAGATAAAGATGGATGAATGGTCAATATAAATTTGCCTTCTTCACAAAATATTTCAAATAAAATCTTCTTCAGTGTCAACATGAAATCAAATTTCTAGATAATAAATCAGTTAAATAAAAGTGTGTAACATAAAAGCAGTGACTGCATAGCCACCCTCTTCAAAGTGTCCATGGAAGAAAAAAAGTTGAATAAGTTCCAGCTTCACGGCCACACGGCCTAATCCCTCAGTATTGTTAGGCTTTTTCTCCCTTGAACCTTTAAAGAAATAATTCACACAAGACAACAGCGTGAGAATTTGAGCGGCTTTTTGCGAAGAGGGAAATTCACCCTGACCAAAATAAGAATGAGCTCCAACTTGCTGGAGTTTGAGTCTGTCTTTTATTCAGGCAAGTAACAGTAAGAACAAAAATCAGCAAGGCCAAACACACCAGTTTCATCTCATCACATCTTCTCAAAAGATAAAGCTGGGTTCAACATTCTGTTATTCATCTGTTCTTGGAAAACTAATGAATTTATCGTGCAGGCATGAACAGTTTCTGATAATCAGCTTGTGCACCGATTAAAAATGGGGACAAAGTCACAGAGAACTCTGTGAAACTCAAGACACCTGATAAACTCACAGTAAGGTTTAAAATGATAAAACAAAGAAATTTAAATGCCTTTAACATCAAACATTCATGAGATGTGGTGTAAAAATAAGATGGATTCACAAAAAAATCTTCACCCACAGAAATGAAAGGACCTGCTTCTAAAAGCTTAGTGCTCCGAGTCGTGTTCAGAGGTCTCTTTGAGTCCATTATATGACGTGTCAGAGCTGAATGCAAAGAAAGAAGTTCATCTATGTGGGTCGATGGCAGGTTTTCCAAATAGTTCAATGTTTCTAGGCTCAAAGGGCTACAACAACTAAAAGTAGAATGAATACAAGAAGCTTTGAAAATGTATTTTTAAAACTTGCTAACTTGAGAGTCATGTAGCTAATGACAAGCGGGTTGGAGGATTTAAAATAATTGATTCATTATTGCTTTATTTTACAGATCATTAACAAGAAACTTGCCATATCTGTTCAGCAAAATAAGCTACAGGTAGTCCCCGATTTACGAGCGAGATCCGTTACAACGAGGCGCTCGTAAACCGGAAATCTCGTAATTTGGAACGGCCGCCATTTCTCTCGTAAATCCGGAATTTCGCTCGTAAATTGGAACGGTTTTCGCTAGCGCGACTACAAACACTCTATTTTCATCCAAAAACTGCTTATGAGTGCATAAAAATGATCGGAAACGTGTGTCCATATGCTTAACTAACTAACTGTGGTGAAAAAACACATGAAAACTCAGTATTTTTTTCGTTTTTTCCAAAAATTCGCAGCTCGTAAGTCTGGAACCTCGCAGATCAGAGCGCTCGTAAATCGGGGACTACCTGTACACAGTTGTTCCCTGCTTCAGCTGTGCTGAACATGAAAGTGAAACTTAAAGTGAACAGCCATGGCTTGAAAGTAGTCTGCATGCGCCCTTTGCTGGATACATTGTAGAATTACGCCTTTTGCCAGTAAGGACACGGCTGGTTCCAAGTGTTTGTTTATAGTGGCACATAATGAGACAATTATCACTGATACTGATATGTCCCCAAACGTCTATACGGGCCTAAAATATTGGGCCATATTTAAGGCCAATATTTTTGCCCCTACCAATATATCTGTTGGGCTCCAATTTTTTTAATTAAAACATTTTTTTTTTTTCGTCTGCTCCCTTTGTCAGAGGTTGCCAGAGCGAACTATCTCACATGAAAACTTGCCAATTGTTTTTACGCCAAAAGCCCGTCCTGATGCAACCACCGAGCTACCACAGCCCTCTGTGTAGAGCAGAGAGTGGGGGTTAAGGGCCTTGAGGGTGGAGGCAGGTGTGGGTGCTTCAACTTGCCTACCCACATTTTTATGTTGTCCGTAAGGGGAGTTGAACCAGTGACCTTCGAACCACAGGCTTCTGCAACACCACTGCCCCCATTATAAAAAAATCTTAAAATACATAGAAAACTTAATTAGTTACCAGCGACAAGAGTCAATTATCTCCTGGCTGGACAGATTGCCATAAGAAAACTGGCAGGACCATGAAGCACACCCATAGATCTGTACTCTGTACTGCAAGTCCATCAGATCACACAACTTTCAAACAACAAATGACTAACATTTATTTAAGTTGTCTGTGTAACATAAGTAAGACAAACATAAGACAATGAAGTAATCATTGATGATGTGTTTCGGTCAAGTTATGAAGTATACTAAAACAAACGTTGGCTATGAGTTCCACTCAGCAGTTTGTTTAGACTTCAGTACTGATTCCACCGAGCCACTGCATTTCACCTGTCAAATCTTTAAAAAGCCATTTAAAGACTATTCTGTGCTTTTTTATACTGCTCTTTTAGCTGAACACTGAACCATTGTTAATGGATAATTAGGAAATTTTATGCCAAACAAAATTTGTTTGCTAGCTTAAGCATAGCTTCTTTAAAGTGAGTCTCCTAATTATTTCTAATCAAATTCAGATAAATATGTGAGCATGAGCCACTGATGAAATGTTATTTTAATGTTAAGGCTTTTACTTTACTTCTTAATTACCCATTGTCATTTTGATGAGGCATTTTTAGTTGTTTTTTTTCTGAAATAATGTTTACGTAATGCCTTTGTGAAACGTTGGGATACAAACACATGGATTCCCTTTATGTAAAAAAGTGTGTGTGCATGTGTGCGTGCGTGCATGCATGTGTATGTGTTATGCTGCAAACTCACAGCAGATCTTAGAATAAGTGTGTGTGTTACAATAATGTGAAAGCTGACTCAGCATTCACACTATTGTTTTTATTGCTTTCTAGTTTTTGTTTTTGGAATCCAAAAACTTCTGCATACTTTGGGCTATTTTAGCCATTTATACGATACAACTTTCAGCTCGTTCAACAGATGGATGCACTGACTGTAAATGTTTCTAACATTTATACTTTTTAAATATTTAACTTCATTTACAAATATTCCCCCCTGAGAAACACATTAAACTGTCTTCAGCAGCTGAAGAAAAAAAAAATGGAAATCAGCTTCAGCGTTCTTTCTGTATTTTGTCCCTCCAACTTTTAGCTTAGCCTTTTGCTACTTTTGGTTTCTGTTACTTTAAGCGTTTGAACAGTCATTTCTAGCCTTCTGCTACTTTTAATTTTTAAATAAACTTTGCAACTTTAACTTTTATCTAACCTTTAACTGAATTAGCTGAGATTAGTAGTTAGCTAATATTTTTCCTATTTTTATTTTTAGCTACCTGTGTGCTAATTTTAGCTTTTTGCTAGTGCTTTGCCACTTTTAGCTAGTTAAAAATATCTAACAATAGCACTTGCTACTTTAAACTTTTAACTAGCATTTTGCAGCTTTTGATTATTTGACTGTAGATATACTCCTTTTCTGATGATCTTTGGGGGATTTAGAAGGCGTCAAATCAAATATTTTATTGCTGAGGAGGCTGCATGCAGTAAAGAAGAACTGCACAGGAAAGATGAAAACAAAACAGTACAGAATTGCAGCAATAACTTTCTTCACTTTCCTTTCATATATCTAGTTTTGATCTATTGTAATTGTCTGCTATT
>JBBPBX010000590.1:63875-90560 GCA_038048925.1 Garcialebias charrua
ATATAATGTAATTCATCTAAACAATTGTTTTGTTTAATCAGTAGGACTTGACAACAAATAGTTTATCCAACATTAATGGTTCAATTTGAAAACACACTTTAATTTAAACAACAATGATATTTGAGTTATTAGAGTTTTCTCTAATATTAGAAATGAGATTGGGAGTAGATACATGTTTACATCAGGGGTGTTTGTCAATCCTGCATTAAAAACAGATTTAATTTCAAAGCAGTTAAAATCATCATTTTTAAGTGGGGATAAAAGTGTCTGCAATTTAAATAATTAGAATGTCACGTGCCTCTTTTACTGATTTTTACAGGCGCCGCATCGTCTCACATCCTGCACGCAAATGTCAGCATGCGTTATTAAGTGTGTTAATTATAGGACATGGCAGGAGAGCTTTCTTTATGAAAAACAAATAAAAAATAAAAATCAGGGACAGATAAAAAAAACAAAAAAAACACCACTTCAATCCCCAGATTTGTCCTTCGGTATTTCAAATAAATCTGTTAGACGCTTTCTGTGTAATCTGTAAAATGCATAAAATTTAAAGAAAAAAACGCACGATGCCCATTGATCATGAAACGTTGACGACATGTTGATGAAACGTTCCTGGGCTTGATGTTGTCCCGGGCAGCTTGCACTCGTGTCTAAAATAAATTCTGGGGACGGTGGTGACTGCCGTGATCTTTCTAGACACGTGTGCAGCCTGGACTTGCACAATAGTGTATTACTGCAGCTTGAAGTATGTAGTTTAAAGATTCTAAATAATGGAAGCCCCACATTATTAATCACGGCTGGGAGCGTGCCGGGAAGACAGAGTGCCCTGCATCGTCTGCATTTTCAAGTAATTCTGCTAAAACAGTTTGCGTGTGCGCAGGATGTCCGTCTTTATGGGTGTTATAATCTATACATGTATCACACAGTGATGTGTTCTATTACACTTTCTCTTCTCCTCACATCAGTTTGCTGTTGCACATTTGCAGCGACTCCTGACATATTTTTTATGTTCACAACTGTTTGATCAGCAGTTCAAATAAAATAAACTATGAGACGTGATGTTAAAAAAACAAACATTTAAAGCTTTTCATGGTTTACTGCAAAGAGTTGTTAATCCGCTTGAGATCACAGCATCCAGACTGACTGAGGCTGTGAATTTCTGTTGCACAGTGAGATGTGGGCGACGGACTGAGCCAACAAGATAGAAAGAGGATAAACCTTTTTTTTTTTTTTTTGGTCAAGCCTGAGAGATGGACACAGTGTCTCACCATGTGTGCTCACATTATCATTCAGTAATTATATCCAGCACTTGTTAGGTTGTAAACAAGCAATCTGCTCCAATGTTTTGAAGCAAATCACCCTTTCAAAGCTCAAGGGCCATAGCATTAAATTTTAGCCTGGCTTGATGTTGTGATGAATTAGTGAGTTTCTGCAAGTGTGCACTGAATTCCATTATGCTAATACTAACAGACAGTAAAAATCTACCGTATTTTCTGGTGTATAGGTCGCATTGTCCAATTATCACCAATAGATTGGAAAAATCCCTAGATAGGTCGCACCTACGTTTAGCTCTGCTGCAAATGTCTGCCACAGGAGCACACAGCAAGGCTTTTAAGAAGATTAACACTTAAAAACAATTATTTGTTTGATAAAAATTATAGCAAATATGTGTCTGAGCTGAACTTTTCCTTAATAAATGAACGTAATTGTGAAATGAGCTGGATTTTAAAATTTGTTTCGCCGAAAGTGATAACAAGCCATATATAGGTCGCACCGGTGTATAGGTCGCAGGCCTTGAAGAAGAAAAAAAACATAAAAAGGTGCGACCTATACACCGGAAAATACGGTACAAGAAGCATCAGACGGGTTGTGTTTCTATTCGTGACGGGGATTTCTGCTCCGTGGGACGGTCAACCACCTGTGTGCACGATCCAATACTTGGAGAGGGCTCTGTGGCTGCCACCGGATTAATTTTCTGTAATAAGAAGTGGCGTGCCCACTGATGTGTAAAAGAACGCAGTGCGGGTGGTGCCCAGTGACCCGCAGGCCCCTATCATCTCGGGGGTTAAAAGCTGATTGAGACCGGTGACGTTGAATCTTACTGCAAGAAGGAACAAAAAGTTATGCTTCCATTTCAAATCAGCCGAGCTTCAGCCCACACACACAGGTCCACGCTTCAGTGGTCTGAAAAATTACAGGATACCACCCTTTCCAATTTCACCAGCACTGGACCAGACTGTTGCAGGCTCCTGAAACAATTACCCCAAGGGACGCAGAGCAACCTTGTTTATAGCTCATTGAGCGCCTACAGTTCCGATTCAGCACAGGTAATTACAACATCGTTATCATCTCCTAAATCATCTCCCAAAGAGTCTTATCGCAACGATGCCGCCTTTGGCTCCGTTCTTTGCCGTTTGGGCACTGATCAACACAAACGCAGCGTTAGTATGCCCGGGCATCGCTTGGATCGGCTAATGTTCGCTCTCCAGGTGTTGCACCCTGCTCAACCTGCTCACCCGGAGCACATCAGTCACACTAACACACATCTGCCGCACAGCACTCCATCACCAAAAATGGCCGGTCTTTCTCTCCTTGAACGTCGCACCCCACTCAGAGAGGACAAACACATCTTGTGATTTGCTTCTAATCTGCAGTCTTGCCTCACCGTGGGGGCTGGCATCCACCCACATCAAGGAGAAACATGCCACAGGGGGGCTGTCCATTAGCCCAGCATCCTGCCTTTACCACGGTGTGGTGTATATAGGCACAAGGCAGAGGGACATGCTCCAATTAGAGACGGAGACTCATGGACGTTTGCCCCTGACACCACCCCGCTGCTCCACCAAAAACAGTGTGAACATACCTTCTCACACAGAAGGATGGCTTTGCTTCATTTCTCCAGCTGCAGGCGACTGCTGCTAGTCATACACCTCATGGAGCCAAACCATTTCACATCACGTTGTTTCTTTTCATCTGTCTGCCCGGGGTGTGCTCACAAACAACAGGTCAAGCTCGTGTGTGTCAGTTTGTAGGGGGGGGGGGATGTGTGTGATCTTGTGTTGCTTCTGTGAAAATGCTGCGTTTTGTGGAGGGGGGATGGGGGGTAGAAGCAGATCTTTGGCATTCGTCTCTCGTTTGAGTCTGCTATCAAGTGAAATCCATCTATGGTGCAGCAGCATGTTGCGTTGAGCCACGTTGGATCGGCTCCGTGCCTTTTGCATTTGCATGCTGCATGAACACAATCTGCGCCGGAGCCCCGATGGGAACCCCATTCATCCACTTTGCATTGTTTTTGCACCTCGACACGAACGGGAGCCAATTTGCAGCCACAGTCCATCTGATTTTTAATCAAGATTTTGCTCTGAAGAGGCAGCAGACATGAGAAGAAACCCTAAAATTACATTCACAAGAACTGAAACGCACTGTGGTTCTGATTCAGCTGCACGACAGCTTCCTGCGTCTTCATTCAGGAGGAGAATCATGGGCAATGAGACACAAATGAACTTTGACCTCACAGGACACTCTGTCTTCCCCTCTGGCCTCAGGTTTCTACACGAGCATACAGAAATCTGACGTATTTGTTTGATTATGCAGTGTATCAACTATGCATGAAGCAATTATACAGCACAGCCTTCAGGCTTAGATTGAAATTTAATAGACGATCTCCTACAGTACAACAATCCCTCTTTCTAAACATCCATCCATTAACCTGCTGGGCAGCCATTTGTTTGTGCAAACATTCGTTCAGCCTGTTTGTTTCTCTGTTTGCTCATTCATTCATTCATTCAACCTTTATTTATACCTTTATTTATCCGTACGAGTCTTTCCTTTGTCACCCCCCTGCCTGCAATACACGACATGTCAACGTCTGGTGGCCCAGTCCATAGGGATGCTGAGAGCTGAAAAGTCAGTTCTGCATTGACAGGGGAAGGTCAAAGGTAACAAAAAAAAAGAAAGAAAGAAGAAGAAGAAGAAGAAGAAGCAAGCACCCCGGTGACAGAAGAGAAAAGACGGACAATAAAGCAGTGGCTCTGCAGAAGCAAGGATTGATTGGAATTTAAGAAGTGGGAAAGGGAAAAAAATTAATTGGAAGAAGAGAAGAGGGAGGGAGGGAGGGAGGCTGGACCATGGTGGATGAAGAGCAGGAGTCAGCATGATCGGGTGGTGCTGGTGTGGGGGGCGGGCGAGGGAATGAGATTTTTTACCCTGGGAACACAACCTTCAGAAGCTTAAAGGGGTATGCCTTTACACAATTTTATTCCTAATAAAATCCCAATTTGTGTGTGTGTGTGTGTGTGTGTGCGTGCGCACGTGTGTGTGTGCACATGCATTGTTTTCATTCGTCACAGCACAAATGTTGAAGCCTTGAAGGTGAAGTTATCTTCTGCAAATGAATTTAGGACAGACACTGATTCAGTTGCAGTCTGTTTTTATATTTCAGATGTGTGTGTGTGTGTGTGTGTGTGTGTGTGTCCTTGTTTATGCTACATTGTAAGGCCCAGTTTTCTGAGTTATACCCAATTGTGAGGACCAACTCGTTCTTATGGGGCCCAAAGCCCGGGCCCCATAAGAAGAAGTCCCGTTGGTGGGTTAGGGGTTAGGTTTAGGACTAAGGTGTGAATTGAGGATGTGTTAAGTTTAGGGTAAGTTATGCATTGGTAATGGTTAGGTTTAGGGTAAAGGTCAGGGTTAGGCTATAGAAATGTATGAAAAATGAATGGAAGTCAATGCAATGGCCCCACAAATATAGAAAAACAAACCTGTGTGTGAGTGAGTGAGTGAGAGAGACTCCTATTCTTCTATCTGGATTCTTTAAATCCTGTTCTTTTCCTCTAATCCATCTTTCTTACTGTTTTCCTACAAAACTCTTCTTGCCCTCTCCCCCTCCTCCTTCCCTCTCTTTTTCTTCTTCTTCTCCACTATCTGGCATGTTTGATCACTGTCATCTGCACGGGGAGGAGCTGTATCTTGCACGACTCACTTGGCAGCCGCTCGAGATAAACATGTTGTGGTGGACAGACGCCTGGGTCTCGGTCCGGAGGAGAAGGATGGTGGTGGACAGACTGACGTGGGTGGGCCTGCCCTGGTCCCAGCAGCAGCAACACACACCAGCCATTTGACCAGCTGGTCCTGAGTCAAGCTCTCACTTCTGCACATCAGATGTCCTCTTTGGCTCCATCTCTCCTCACCGTGGCCCCCAACCCCACGACAATGTAAGTGGAACCAGTCAAAAAAAAAGAATTAGTGACTAATTTTAGAGTCCTCTCTGTGAAGAATGGTTCTGGTGTTGGTGTGTCACCATGCGGAGGCAGGGTTGACTCACAATGAGACTGAGCCCTGCAACCAACACAGAAGACATGGGAAACACACACACACACACACACAGCACAGAGCTGATCTTCCCCTTTTTATTGGTTGGTTGGTTTAAGCCATATCAGGGTCTCTCTCCCTCCACTTGGGGGGGTCTTGCAACAGGAACCACTTGTGTTTGTCGTGATCCAACAGGATTAATCACAGTCACCATGGAGGCTGATGCCTCTGGTTTCCTCGCTCTGCAGGCTCCCTTGTGGTGACAATAGTGTAGTTAATCTTCACTGGGAACAATGGAGATTTTCTTGATGTGTTCTTATGGGAAAATATAGATACAGATGTGGGCTTGACTATGCTGCCATCTTGTGATTGCATCTGGACATTTGTGATATGCAAATAAGAAAAAAAAAATCCTGCAGATTATTTCTCCTCGACACTGAACACCAATACTAATTTGAAGAGAATTTAAAAAAATGATAAAACAAACAGTTTTATGATATATATAAACAAACTTGGCTATCTTTTTATTTTGTTGCCTTTCAACCTGGGATTTATTCAGCTTTTACTGTGAATAATAATTCACTTTGAATATCTTCAAACTATTAAGTTAAATGGGAAAAAAAACTTTTAAAACCCATCCAATTAAAAAGTAATATGAGTGCATGTATCCATCTGCTCTGCAGCTGAATTTATTACCTTCATAAGCCACATAATGGTTTAAATAACATCCACCTGTGAGAAATCTGTGTTAAATGTTGTATATTAATCGTTGTGATAGCCCAAGAATCAACACCTCTAAGATCAAGCAAGAGACAGCATGAAGACCAAGGACACCTCTACACAGGAAAGACTAGAGAATAAAAAAGTCACAGCCACGTAACACCCTAAAGAGCATCAATAAAAAAAAGGATTGTGTTACAGCAAATCTGCCATGAATGGATGGACCACCAAAACTCACAAACTGGGCAAGGAGGGGTTAATAAGAGAAGCAACCAAAGATAACCTTGATGCAGCCAGGACGCTCTTCTGTGTGGATGTGTGTGTTTGTTCATAGGAAGCTGCACAGAGCTGAGCTTCAGAGAGGTCATTAAAATGTTGCTTAAAAACAAAAATAATAATAAAGCAGACGATTTAAAATTTCTTCTACAGACATGCAGACGAAATGGTCAGCTGAGACTAAAATTAGGCTTTTGGGGCATAAAGTATAACAACAATTAATAGAAAAGTGGAGGGAGGAAGAAAATGTGATTTTAGAAGTAAGTTTGTTTGAATGTTCCAGAGATTTGAAATTGAAACATAGATTCACTTTCTACAGGACAGTTACTAAAAGCAGATTGTTGGGGCAACACTCCAGTGGTTACTGGTAGTTACTGTCCTAGAATGTCCCAGTTAAAGTCCAGACCTCAATTAAACTGATCATCACTGATCTGATTTGTAAAATGCTCCACAACAGCAGCACCTATCCATTTTAAAGGAGTTGGAGCAGATTTGTCATAAAAAATAATCAAGATCCCAGTGGGTAGATGTGCCAAGCTCATGGAGAAGTAACTGAAAAAAAAACTTGCTCTTGTTACTGCTTTGAAAGTTGACTCTACAAAGTATTGACTCGTGGTTGAATTCATGCACCACCTTTTGGTTTTGTACATTTCTTTTAGAACTGTTTAAAACAAGCTTCTATTTAAAGAAAAAAAAAGTGCTATGTGTTGTCATCATTGCATGTTTCCATACCATGATCTAGTTCTCTGCATTTAACCCATCATACGTGAGATACACCCCATGTGGAGCACCCGCTTTGGATGTTATCAACCATAAAATGGCCCCTATCAATTATTATCATCCCCATACGCAGCGGTCAGATTGTCCCTCCTGTACCTCCTAGGAGGTTTAAAGGTATGTTGTCACCGTTACAAGCGATGACAGCAGGCTCCGTCTCTAGCTACGTGTTAAAGTTTAGAGTAAAGCATCTGGCGTTAGGTTTAGGGTCTTGGTTAGGTTTAGGCACCAGGGTAAGGGGGTTAGGTTTAGGTTTGTCCTCGGGGTCAGGTTTAAGGTTAGGTTTAAGAAAACAGTTACATAAGCTGAAAAAACAAAAACGCTACACTTTCGGGTTTACGGAAACACGCTACCTACTTGCAACGATAATAACGCTGATAACGTTCTGTTAAACATGCTAGCAGGTAGATTGGACAATTTCGCCGCTACATATGGGGATGATAACAGTTGATAGCGCCCATAAAATGGACTGACAACATCCGAACCCATTATGTGGAGCAGTGGGCAGCTATGTGGGTGCCCGGGGAGCATTTAGGGATTGAGTGTTTTGCTCAAGGATATCATAACATTGTGGGCATTTGTTATGACCCGTTAGGACCAAAACATATAAAGTGGACACTGGACACAGAAAAGAATTAAAACAACACGACGGCCCTGTACAGGATTGGGTTTACCTGGGTGGCATTTTTTTGGTTTTGGCCAGACTCACCGGTCCACCTTTCTGTTGAACTTTCTTTTTTTAGTTTTCTTTAAGGACGCTGAACCAGACAATCAGAGTCATCAGAGTCACCCCATTTTATATGTTATGACCCGTAAAGGCCAAAACATACAGGCCAAAACATACAAAGTGGACATTGGACACAGAAAAAGAATTAAAACAAATTTTATTAAACCTAAAATAAAGCACTCCAGGCTGGCAAGGTCCTCTCAGGCTTCTCCCACCAGGACTGGAGCATCCTCGTCTGGTTCAGCTTTCAAAAGAAAAACTAAATAATAAAAAGTTCAAAGAAATAGTGGACCAATGAGTATGGCCAACTAGAATAAAACGCCATCCAGGCAAACCCAACTTTGTACAGGGCCGTCGTGTCTCCCCAGGTGATGATCTACCTCACAAAAGTCCTTCTAAACAAACAAAATACGAAAATAGGACTACCAACACTCACATAGTCAAAAGTACAAATAAAAGAAAAAAGGTAACAGTCCCTCACCGTTAACCCCAGCTGTCCTCCTCCTAAACAACTGCACAGACACTGCCCTCAGTGTCTCCAAATTTCAACTAAACTCAAACAGGCCTCAGTGGTACAGGCTCACACTTCTTAAGTTTAGGCAAAAGATTCAACTGGCTCTTAAAGAGCCTCAACCCACATAGAACTCTAATTAACAATCAGAGTCATTTTAAGAGCTCAAACAGCTCAACTACTACTCCCCCCGGAGCAAACTCACAAACAAATGGAGAGGGAAGAGCTCTCCTCAATGTTTGTACACCGCATAGTACCAAGGCTGTCAGTCAACACTAAGATTTTACCTTAAGTGTATCTTCAGCATCTTTCATACAAACCTCAGCTGACATCTGGTTTCTTTCCACACCAGCTTCTACTTGATTAACAAACCCTGTTGTACCAAGCCTCCACACACACATTTTGAGATAAATTAGAGTCCTCACCTCTTAGCTCGAATAGAGGTCACACGAGTTCCTAACAGAGCTCCAACACAACTCTACACGGTAGTCAGGGTGGGTGGAGGACACACCTGAACACACACATACATGCAACCTGCAGCTGCAACAAACTTGGTTTACCTTTCAAAGGATCTCAAGTTGTTCTAACAAGCCCCTGCTTGCGTCCACCAACCTCAGTTGGCAATCATCAAACCTCCACACTTGCTCTCACAAGCTCCACTTGCTCCTAGCAAGGCTCCATTTTGTTCAGGTCTCAGCCCAGAGTATTTAAAAGGTTGAGAATCAACAGGTGATGTGGCAGAGCTAATCAAGCCTGATTAGGCTGAGAGAAAAACAGTGCAGCTACAGGCTGCTGGTGCTTTCTTTAGCAGAATTGCAGCTAACACAAATACAACAATGATGTTTTTAAAACTTTCACCCCCTTAGGGTACATAACACCCCACTGCAAGTTATTTTGTATGGGGGTGATTTGTATGTTAAGGGGAAACATCACACATCCACCCATACAAAAAAAACAGAGAGTTAAAAATGTAGCTGCCCTCCCAGGCTTCTCCATGACTGGAGCTTCCTCGTCTGGTTCAGCATCCAAAAGAAAAACTAAATAATAAAAAGTTCAAAGAAATGGTAGACCGGTGAGTCTGGCCAAAAAGAATAAAAAGCCACCCAGGCAAACCCAACCCTGTAGAGGACCGTCGTTTCACCCCAGGTGACGATCTGCCTCACAAAAATCCCTCTAAACAAACAAAATATGAAAATAGGACTACCAACACTCACACAGTCAAAAGTACAAATAAAAGAAAAAAGGTAACAGTCCCTCACTGTTAACCCCAGCTGTCCCCCTCTTGGACAGTTGCCTAAACACTGCCCTCAGTGTCTCCAAAATTTAACTCAAACTAGGCCTCAGTGGCACAGGCCCACACCTCTAAGTCTAGGCCTGAGTTTAACAAACACTTAAAGTGCTTCAACACTCGCAGTTCTCTAACTAAACAATTAGAATTGCTTTAAGAGTGCACACCAGCTCACCCTAACTCCAACAGGAGCAGGTCAACAACAGTCAGGGAGGGTGGAGGTCTCCCAGTGTTACTCATCATAGCCCAGTGGCTGTTCTCAACAATCAGTTACCTAAAAGTGTATCTTCAGCAGTTTCAGTGAACCTCAGCTGACTTCTCACACTTCTTACTTGCTTCAATAAGCCACCACTCATTCATCAAGCCTTACTTGTTACAACGAGCCTCCATACACACACAACTCTAGTAAGCACAAGAGCTGCTACATGAGCAACCTTTGCTCCACATGTGCTGTTTAAACAGCACCAGACCTCAAGAGCTTTAGCTCAAAACACAACTCCCTTCAGGAGTACTCACCAAAATGACCAGGGTGGATGGAGAACATCCCTGGTCCCACAATCTGTTTCAGATAACTCCACAGAAGCTCAGCTTCTCCATTTCATGCATCAAACCTCTGTGCTCTTTAGACCACAGACTAAATGTTTTATAGGCAGGATCTGCAGTTTGGCAGCAGCTCTGCCTAATCAAGCCTGATTAGGCTGAGAGAAAAAAGTGCAGCTACAGGCTGCTGGTGCTTTCTTTAGCAGACTGCAGCCAACCTAAATAAAATAATGATGTTTTAAAAACTGTCTTACCTCCAGGGTACATAACAGCATTGCAGAGAGTTGACCCTGTGACTTTCTGGTCCCAAGTCGGCTGTCCTACCTCTACACCACAGTGGCCCCCTTTTTTATAGAATTTAATTGGCTGGATGGGTACTGAGACAAAATAAGTTTACCAGAGAACTAATGAATTGCACAACCAACACAAGATGAAAGACAGGTATTTATCCATCCATCCATCCATCCATCCATCATCTTTTACCCACTTCTTCCTTTTTTGGGTCATAGGGGTCACTGGTGGCCATATCCAACGGTCACTGTGTGAGAGTTGGGGGACACCTGGACAGGTCTCCAGTCCATCACAGGGACACATAGAGACAAACGAGACAAACAACCATTCACTCTCTCACCTAGGGACACTTTAAAGTTACCAATCAATCTAACATGCATGTTTTTGGTCTGTGGGAGGAAACTGGAGTACCTGGAGGAAACCCATGCATGCATGGAGGGAGTATGCAAACTCCACCTGGAAAAGTCTCCAGCCAGGATTTGATCCAGCAACCTTCTTGCTGCGAGGTGGCTCTATCAACTGAGCCACCATACCGCCCCAAACCAGGTATTCATCCAGAAAAATATTGTCACATCTGCTCACATGACAAGAAGCATGAAGGTGCTACATGATGAAGCTATGAAAATGTGTCTCGTAAAGTGTCTGCCAGCTCTCAGCTGAACCAAATAAATACAATCATTTCCATCTGGAAAGTTAGCAATTAGATCTTTATTAGGTCTGCAGAGACTTACAAAAAAAGGTTAATAATAACAAAATAAAAGTCACTTTTCCATTCTGTAACCATACAAAACCACAATGCATCACACTTTAATAGGGTTGATTACTCCAGCATCTCTTAACACTTACATTAAACCTTCTGTTGACACTTAAGCAACATGAACAGGGCAGCATGTTGAGCAAACCTCACTCAGAATCCTCTAAACCACACAGTCCTCCTGCATTCCTTGTGAATGCATTGAAATGAGTGTTTAACCTAATTTCCCAAGTTAATACAAAATGTTGGCACAGTAGATATTAACAGTAAAGCTGCAGCCAAACATCTTTGCAGAGTTTTTTCATGTAAACGAATTTGCAAAATTCGAAGAGCCACCAAACAGATGATTTGCTGACATGAGAGGTCGGCGGGTCAGCGGAGGGGAGGGGTTATCAGCGTTTGTGCAGTTTTTCTTTTTAAGGCACAGCCACTTTGTAAGGGCTCCCAGGGACATTATCGTCACCCCATTTGACGATGACGGTATAACTGCCCTTGTCCTTGACGGTGTAGGTGACGTTGTAGAGTTTGTTGCCCATGTGCTTAACATACACCTCCTCGCAGGGAGTGTGGGGACCATGCACACCCACCATCAGCATGTTGGTACCTGGATGGAGTGATAAGAAGATTTAATGATTACAGTGACCCTTTCCCTCTCTAATGATGTATAATAATTATATTTATGTTCTAACCTGCTTTGCTGCAATCAACAGTAAAAGTATTTTTCTGTGCGACCAAAGCCTTGGACAGCCCCGCTCCACAGCAAACCACCTTGCTTGCATCAGATGTCAGTTTAGTTGAGGAGGAGGAGGAGGAGGAGGAAGAGGAGCTGTAGGCGCCACTAATTTTGGAGGACTTGGTAACAGTCTCGACCAAGACGGAGGAGGTCTCATGGAGGCTGTGTCCTCCTGACAGCCTCTGGCCTGTGGAAGTAGAGGACAAATAAAATCATCATGTAAAACGGTCAAATCTTGAGCGTTACATAACACCTACAGTTTTGACCAAGATACAAGGACAGTTCCTCGCCCTCAGAGCAAAAGTACAAGAAAATGGCATGAGCAATTAAACTTCTGTGACTCTTGGGAAATATTTTCTTAATGTCAGATGAAAAACAAGAGATTTCTTTGCAAGGACTGGTGAAGAGAATTTCTTGCTGTCATGCAAGAAAAAAAATTATATAACGTTTTGTAAACTAACACGTTTTTCAGAAGAACATTTGTTTCATAATGAAGACATTTGTCGTTCACAGATCAGATGGGAGAATGACTGTCAAACAGACCTGTGATTCTGGCTTTGAACGGGCTGCCCACTATGTGGTGCGGCCCGCCATATTTGATGGTGATGAGATAGTTGCCAGGTGCCATCGGTGTGTAGGTGATCCTGTAGCCTTCGAGACACTCCCGACAGTCCATCTTCACTTTGGACGGTCCGTCGATGTTGACTGACAGAGTGCCTGAGCCTGCATTGGAGGTGTTGACTATAAACTCGGAGTGTACACCTGGAGTTAAAAAAAGACAGTAGTGCAGGTTTTCAGAAAACTGACCATTTTAATGTGTGACGATGGTGGCAGTTGATAATAATATGAAGTACATGTGATGTACCGGTAAGCAGCTTTGGATGTTATCAGTCCATTAAATGGACGTTATTAGTTGTTATCATCCCCATAGGTAGTGTTCAGACTGTTCCCTCCTACAGTAAGTTTAAAGTTACGTTTTTATGGGAGGTAAGACGCATTGCAGCTCACGTGTAAAACCACAAGTGTATTTCAGTTAGCTTTAAATAACACTTTTCTAAAAACCTAACCTTATACCTGACCCAGACCATTGACACCAAACGTAACCCCCAGACACATGACCCTTAACCTAACCACATGTTTGTATTATCAGCAATAAGAACGTACTTTTAAAACCTACTGGAGGTAGAGGAGGGACAGTCTGAACGTTAAGTAAGGGGATGATAACAACTAATAACGGCCTTTTAATGGATGATAACATCCGAAGTGGGTGGTGATATCTACCTGTGGTTCCTCCCTGCAGTCCTGAACCGTGTGCAGTGACCAAACCAGGATCTCCAATCAGCCCTGGATCACCCACTCGCACATTGAAGGGGCTTCCAGGAATGTGGCATCCATTGAACTTGACATCAATAGAGTGAACTCCATTCTCACGTGGAATGAAGCGGATTGCAGTCTTATCTGAAAACACAAGTGAAGAGTGTTTAAATTTGTGCTCATGCACTTACGCTATATGAGCTGCACTCAGATGGCGGTGCATTACCACTGTCAAGCTCAGACACGTAGCATTCCTCGGATGAGCCAGAGGGTGTGTGAACTTTGGCATCGACCACACCCCGGGCACCGTTACGCTGCACCATGAAGGAGGCCTCCTGGTTTACTTTCAGGTCCTTCTCCTAAAATTAACACAGAAAAAGTCAACTTGTGTATGGGCCCACGTGTGTAGGGACACATCAAGAATGTACGGAAGGGTATTGCTCTCATCCATGAAATATTTTTTGAGCTTATGTAGTAAAAACGTGATAATTATGTAGTAAAAATGTGATATTATGTAGTAAAAACATGACACAGGTAGTCCCCGATTTACGAGCGCTCTGATCTACGAGGTTCCAGACTTACGAGCTGGCGAATTATTGGAAAAAACGCAAAAAATACTGAGTTTTCCTGTGTTTTTTCACCACAGTTCGTTAGCTAAACATGTGGACACACGTTTCCGATCATTTTTATGCACTCATAAGCAGTTTTTCGATGAAAAACGAGTGTTTGTAGTCGCGCTAGCAAAACCGTTCCAATTTACGAGCGAATTTCCGGACTTACGAGAAGCGTGGCGGCCGTTCCAAATTACGAGATTTCCGGTTTACGAGCGCCTCGTTGTAACGGATCTCGCTCGTAATTCGGGGACTACCTGTATGATGTAGTGAAAACGTGATATTATGAAGTGAAAACGTGATAAGTATAGATGTAGAAACATACTCATCCACATGGTGGCAGTAGTAGGCTTTTTTCCTACATGGACAACTGGTAAAAAAAGTAAGAACAAGTTCGCCCGTACGCTGTTTTTAGCCTGCATGCTAACACGTAATGGCTGACTGTTTGGACAAAAAAGCTTGTTCTGTTTACTTGTCTGAACATCACTGAGGTATGTCAGAAGAACACCAAACCTGTCATGCTCCCTTTGGGTGTGGGTGTGTGTGCTGTGTGTTTATATACACACACACAGTACATATACAATGTACGGGCGAACTTGTTCTTACTCTTTTTACCAGTTGTCCATGCAGGAAAAAAGCCTACTACTGCCACCATGTGGATGAGTATGTTTCTACATCTATACTTATCACGTTTTCACTACATAATATCACGATTTCACTATATAATATCACATTTTTACTACATAATATCACGTTTTTACTACATAATATCGCGTTTTTACTACATAATATCACGTTTGTACTACATAATTATCACGTTTTCACTACATAATATCACGTTTTTACTACATAATATCACGTTTTTACTACATAATATCATGTTTTTACTACATAATATCACGTTTTTACTACATAAGCTCAAAAAATATTATTTCATGGATGAGAGCAATACCCTTCCGTAGGAATGACTAATCCTTTCTAAACAAGAATAAGTTGAGTGGTTGATTGTGAGAGGCAGAAGAGGTCAGAGGTCATAGAGGACAACAGCTCTGATCAAACACAGAGGGTGAAATTTTAAAAAACCCTCACGCGGCACTTCACCTGGCTTCCAGTGGTGATAAGTGCTTTGCAGCTCCGGCTCTCATAACTAAAAATACATGGTTTTAGCATCGTTGGCAGCGGTAATTGAGTTTGTAAAAGCAAATAAAACAACAGCTGTCCACTGATGAGACCAGTATTGTGAGCTGTCACAGGAAGCTTTAGCTCTCTCTCTCTCTCTCATTTTTTTAAAACTCTGTTCATTTTTTTTCTTGCCTCTCAAGCGTGAAACACAATCACATAAACTAGCTGAGTGCCCACATAGCACAGCTTGTGTTGCCCCACATTAGCAAGGGACAGTTAATCCAGCCCTTCATCACTGGCCAGCATCACAGAATCACAGTCGTACGCACTGCTCCAACACTGGCATTCAATTGCACTTCAAGGGCAAAGTGCTATTAGACAGAAATATCTACAACCAGTCGTTCTTGCCATCTGCTATTCAGCTTTGACGTTTCTCACATGTGTACGTCTAATGTGCATGATTGGTTGTAAAGAAAATAAAAAGCTGATTGTTATCATTTGTGTGTGTGTGTGTTGTGCGAGCACACCCACCTGAAGGCTTGTCACCGCGAGCCTGCGGGCCTCATCTGACAGTGTAGCAATTGGAACGATGAATGGGCTGTCAGGGATGTGCTCATTGTTGAATTTGATTGACACCTCGTAGTCACCTGGGGAAGCAGACATGCAATTTTACTTTCACAATCAAGTGAGCTGCAGGAGGCACCAAGAAAAATAACTAGAGCACCGAGCAGCAAATAGAGAGGAACAAATAAACAGATAAAGCATACGAAAGAGTATTGAATACTGCACTTGTAGGTGTCAACAAGTTCTACCTGGTTCTTTCACTATGTAGGAGACGCCACAAGAGCCGTCTTTCCTGTCCTCAAATGAGATTTCAGCCTTGCTGGGACCTTCGACTGCAATGGACAGGCCACCAGCACCTGCCTCTCTGGTCCAGATACTGAATTCAGCTGGAGGTGGCAAAAGAAAACAAGATATGAGAACAACTTGTCTTAAATATTCAAATCTCATTAAACATTTTACAATAATTTACATAATATAATACTATTGTATCATCTTGTATTATGTAATGTATAATTTCACACCACATAATGTATTATGTTGTATTATATTTAATCATGTCATATTATTTCATATTAAATTGTACTTATTCATACTTTAAACAGTATTAATTATATTCTGTCATAACAAAGGTCATATTGTATTCTGTTGTAATGTACAATAAACTATCATATTATATTATGTAACATTTCATATACACTATATTGTTTCAATTTGTATTATATCTTATCATACATTGTGTAGGAATGTATCATATTGTTTATTGTACTATATCACATTTAATATTGTATCAAATTGGATTGGATTTAAAGTTGTGTTTTTATTGGTAAATAAACTTACTAGGTGCTCCAGCCACGCCTCGTTCAAGCCCAGGACCTCCTGCACGGACCTTGTGTGCTCCGCCTTCACCCATGGGCCCTACAGTGAACTGGAAGGGGCTTCCAGGGACGTGCTGGCCTCTGTACTTGACGTTTACAGTGTGGGGTCCGATTTCCTGAGGGATGAAGCGCACGCTGTATGTGCTGCTGCCTCCGTCCACAATGTCACCGTCCACCGTTTTCCCACTGGGGCTGGTCACCTGAGCTGTCATGGCTTGGGAACCGCTCTCAACTGGGGAGTCAGAGCGAAGAAGCACATTAGATAAAATGCTTATTAGTTTATTTATGTTACACAGGGTATTCTTTAAGCTTTTAGAAACTCAAAGTTGGGCTCACCCTCAGGTCTGGCTGTGATGCCAGCAAAGCTGCTGAGGCTCTCTCTGCCCAAAAGGTCTCCAAAAACATCCCTAAAAGGGCTCCCACCTCCTCCCACCTGGGTGCTCTCCTCCACTCGTACCTCCCTCTTGGTCTCCCCACCGCGGGTCTTGCTGATCTCTGTTCGCTCAGTGCGGGTGTAGGTGTGGCTGCTGCGCGTGAACGTCCTGGTTAGCCTCTCCTGGGCTGAGACCATCTGGAACCAGTTTCCTGCAGTAAAAAAGAAGTGATACTTCAAACATGTCTACGGAAGCGTATTGCAGTCATCCAGTAAAAATTTTTTTTTTGAGCTTATGTAGTAATAACGTGATACGTATGTAGTAATAACGTGATATTATGTAGTAAAAACGTGATACGTATGTAGTAATAACGTGATACTATGTAGTAAAAACGTGATACGTATGTATTAATAACGTGATATTATGTAGTAAAAACGTGATACGTATGTAGTAATAACGTGATATTATGTAGTAAAAACGTGATACGTAGGTAGTAATAACGTGATACTATGTAGTAAAAACGTGATACTATGTAGTAATAGCGTGATACGTATGTAGTAATAACGTGATACATATGTAGTAATAACGTGATACTATGTAGTAAAAATGTGATACTATGTTGTAAAAACATGATACATATGTAGTAATAACGTGATATTATGTAGTAAAAACGTGATATTATGTAGTAAATACGTGATACTATGTAGTAATAACATGATACTATGTAGTAATAACGTGATACGTATGTAGTAATAACGTGACATTTTTGAGCTTATGTAGTAATAACGTGATACGTATGTAGTAATAACGTGATATTATGTAGTAAAAACGTGATACGTATGTAGTAATAACGTGATACTATGTAGTAAAAACGTGATACGTATGTATTAATAACGTGATATTATGTAGTAAAAACGTGATACGTATGTAGTAATAACGTGATATTATGTAGTAAAAACGTGATACGTAGGTAGTAATAACGTGATACTATGTAGTAAAAACGTGATACTATGTAGTAATAGCGTGATACGTATGTAGTAATAACGTGATACATATGTAGTAATAACGTGATACTATGTAGTAAAAATGTGATACTATGTTGTAAAAACATGATACATATGTAGTAATAACGTGATATTATGTAGTAAAAACGTGATATTATGTAGTAAATACGTGATACTATGTAGTAATAACATGATACTATGTAGTAATAACGTGATACGTATGTAGTAATAACGTGACATTTTTGAGCTTATGTAGTAATAACGTGATACGTATGTAGTACTAATGTGATATTATGTAGTAAAAACGTGATACGTATGTAGTAATAACGTGATATTATGTAGTAAAAACGTGATACGTATGTAGTAATAACGTGATACTATGTAGTAAAAACGTGATACTATGTAGTAATAGCGTGATACGTATGTAGTAATAACGTGATACATATGTAGTAATAACGTGATACTATGTAGTAAAAATGTGATACTATGTAGTAAAAACATGATACATATGTAGTAATAACGTGATATTATGTAGTAAAAACGTGATATTATGTAGTAAATACGTGATACTATGTAGTAATAACATGATACTATGTAGTAATAACGTGATACGTATGTAGTAATAACGTGACATTTTTGAGCTTATGTAGTAATAACGTGATACATATGTAGTACTAATGTGATATTATGTAGTAAAAACATGATAACATGTAGTAAAAACGTGATACTATGTAGTAATAATAACGTGATACGTATGTAGTAATAACGTGATACGTATGTAGTAATAACGTGATACTATGTAGTAAAAATGTGATACTATGTAGTAAAACGTGATACTATGTAGTAATAATGTGATACGTATGTAGTAATAATGTGATACTATGTAGTAAAAACGTGATACTATGTAGTAAAAATGTGATACGTATGTAGTAATAACGTGATATTATGTAGTAAAAACGTGATACTATATAGTAATAACGTGATACTATGTAGTAATAACGTGATACGTATGTAGTAATAACGTGACATTTTTGAGCTTATGTAGTAATAACGTGATACGTATGTAGTACTAATGTGATATTATGTAGTAAAAACGTGATAATATGTAGTAATAACGTGATACGTATGTAGTAATAACGTGATACTATGTAGTTAAAAATGTGATACTATGTAGTAAAAACCTGATACTATGTAGTAATAACGTGATACGTATGTAGTAATAATGTGATACGTATAGAGTAATAATGTGATATGTATGTAGTAGTATCATGTTATTACTGGTACATGTCTGCTCTCACTTCGTCTCTTTTGAAATGGTTGACCGCTGCTCTCTTACCCCTTCTGAAGGGCTGATGAACTCACCTGGGATCTTGAGGTTGAGACCACATGTGCTGCCCACTGAGGCAATAGAAGATGCCTGTCTCTTCCTGGTAATACTCTCCTTAATCCTTCCTTCTCCAGTCACCTTCACTGTAAACGGACTTCCTATAGAGAAAACATAGAAAAGTACAAGTTGTATTCTTTTTCGACGGGGGGGATTTGTTTCAAGTAAAAAATTCTAACCTGGGATGTGCTTTTCTGCAAACTTAATATTAACATGATAACTTCCAGGTTCTGTAGGGCAGTAAGTCACCCTGCATGTCCCGTCTTCTACATCTTCACAGTTGATATCGACTTTGCTTGGACCCTCAATCGACAAAGCCAGACCACCATAGCCTAAAAGGGGAAAACAAAAGCAGTTTTGTATTTGATCTGATCGTAAGTGTCAAAGCACGCAGGCACATGAGCGTTTTCATTGGACCTACCTGCATTCCTTGTATCCACAAAAAACTCTGCCATTTCATAAGTGTGCGCCTCCACCAGGCCCTTCCCGAAAGCTTTCACTCTGCTGGCTTCACCAATCTCAGATTGACCAACCATGATTTTAAACGGACTGTTTGCTACGTGCACGCCATTCTTCCTCACGCTCACTTCATGCTCACCAACTTCCTTCGGGGTGAAAGAAATGCCTGGATTTTGGAAGAAGGAAAATTTTCAGACAGACGATAGAAATATAGCCATGGTATAAATAAATGTATCAATGTTCTATAAAAAATTTTTATCACATGGTGAGTGAAAATCTCACCAAGGTGTCTGTTGGGGAGTCTCTTGAGCAGGCAGGGCTCTTCGTTGCCGGATGGCGCTCTGATGCTGGCAGTCAGGGAGCTCAGATCAGTCTCTGCAATCTTCAGGGACACATCGGTTGATGTGCCGACATTAAGCTGGGAAGTTCTGGTAATGACGTCATCTCCTGACATTTAAAAAAAGCTTTAATTAGCATATTTATTTAAAACTAAATGTTGTTTACAAACCCATTCAACATTAAGAAGGGAAAGTATATCTGGTTCAATCTAAAAAAGCTATGTCTGGTCCTCTGGACATTCAAAAAAAAAAAACAAAGCAAAAAAAATATTGTAGACTGTGAGAAGGTGCTATTTATAAGACTGAGCTGAACACAGCACCTCAGACTGAGGAAGTCTTTCGGACGAAAGACGAAACGTTTCTACAATTTTTATTTTTTTTGCTTTGTTTTGTTTTATTTTTTTGAATGTCCAGAGGACCAGACTTATCTTTTTTAGATTTTTCTGGATTATTGAGCATGCATCAGGGTATATCTGGTTCACTTCCTCACCAGTGATCTTGGCAGTGAAGGGGCTTCCAGGAATGTGCTTGTTGTCAAATTTGACAATGATGTTGTAGTCTCCTGGAGCTGTGGGCAGGTAGGACACAACACAAGTGCCGTCTTTGTTGTCTTTACAAGAGATCTCAGCTTTTGAAGGACCCTCGACTGCTAGTGACAGACCACCTGCGAGAAAGGGAAGGTATTTTTATTTTCAGCTGATTGACACTGAGATCTGTTTGACTCTGAAAATATAAACAGTGTAAGGAGTGTTGTTCTGACCTTCTCCTGCGTTCTTGGTGACCACAGTGAAAGTGGCAGCTTTGTTAACTGTTCCGTAACTCAGACCTGGACCGTAAGCAGTCACCACTCCGCTGTTCACAGCATCCACATAGAACTGCAGAGGGCTTCCTGCAGAAAGTTATAATTGGAAAACGTGAAATTAGACTAACTGTGCTTTTGACTGGCATTTGGTGGATTGAACATATGGAATTAAATCAAAAGGAAGACAAACAGCTTGCATCCTGCTGTTATGGTGCACAGCTGACCTGGAATGTGGTTCCCTTCATATTTGATGTCCATCTCGTGCAAGCCTCTCTCTGTGGGTTGGTACTTAATTGTGATGGTGCCATCCTTATTGTCGGTGATGTGTGGGCGGGTGGTCTTGCCAGAAGGCATCCGGACCTCACCTTGAATGATAAAAGTAATAATGCAAACCATAAACACCAGTGAACTGATTTATGATAAGAGTAATATGACAACAAAAAAAAACATTTAGCTTCTTTTCCATGAGTGTTTACCTGTGATCTCTCCTTGCTGTGGCATGAAGGGAACCAGGAAGTTAACAGGACGAAAGAGAGGATCCACAGTATTGTGAGGAGCCACCTGTTCATTTGTGGCCTATCAATTACAGAAAGAAAAGAAAGGGTTGGCTTTATATATAAAACTGTCAGAACAGAAGTGCACAACCATAGCAGCTCTTAGTCTTTCACTCACCATCACATTGAAGGGACTCTTTGGGATGTTCTGACCCCCAAAGCGGATGGTGATCACATATTTCCCAGGTTCAGGAGCTGTGTAGTAAATGTCAAAAGTCCCATCGCGGTTTTCTACCACATCCATGTCCAACTCCATCCCCTTTGGAGTGAGCACCTTACAGGTCACCTTTCCTTTTCCAGCTGCCTTGGCATCTACTGTGATCACTGTGTCCTCGGAGGTCTGCAGCTTCTGAAGACTTGCTGTTGAGGACAAATATGGAAGAGTAGTAAGAGAAAGAAGTCAAATGTGCTTCAGAAATGTATGCACCTCAAAGATCATGAGGTGTAGCAGAGATAAAAACATTAAAATAATATATTTGTTACTCACACATTCCATGTCCACCTATTGAAACTGTGAATTTGAAGGATATGGGGGTAAATAAAGTGTTTTGTTTATATTTTTGTAGCATCTACAGACAAAGCATAGTTTTATTACCAGTTAGGAGACATTTGCTAGCATCTCCTGTGGGCAGGGACTGGATGTGATATGGGGAGTAGGGAATCTCATCTCCTCCATATTTAATAGTGATTGTATAGGGGCCTGTAGAGTCAGGCACATAGGACACAGTGTAGGTCCCATCTCTGTTGTCCTGGATGGTTGCATTCTTTGGCTTGCCTTCTGGATCCTGTGGAGGAAAAAAAAAAGAAGTTTAATAAAAAGGTAAAGGCTTATCACTAAAATGATTGCCATAGCTTGTGATGTGTGGTAGATGAGCCCACCAGAATCTGCACAGTAAGCAGCCCCTCTCCAGCATCACGAGCATCAATTGTAAACTCCACTGGAAAGCTGGCAGAAACACCGTTGGTGTCTAGACCAGGGCCACTGGCGCGAACCTTACTGGCATCATGCCCAGGCTGAGACATTACCTTGAACGGACTGTTGAAAGAAGATATAGAGGGTAATTAAATACCCAATGTGGAAGAAAAGAAAAGACAGGACTCAGAAATTACTCTGGTACCGTTTTTTTTTTCTTTCCCAAAACCACGAAGAGCTCTAATGATGACAATTCTGAACATTAGACCTGGTCTGGCGTTTTTCACTCATAATGCTCATAAAACTGTACCTGTGTGGGACTTCCTGATCTGCATATTTGACTGCTACAGTGTAGGGCCCATCCTGTGCGGGGGTGTAATGAACTGTGTGGGTACCATCACCATTGTTCTTCACACCAACAGGCTCCACACTACCTGTAAACATTAATGCATCAGATGCTTACTGCTTTCTGTCAGTTATGGTGTGAAATTATATTTTTCTCTTGCCAATCTTTACCTGTTGGCCCATAGAGTTTCACATCCAGTAGGGCCTGTCCAGCCTTGGTGCAGTCCACAGTAAAGGTCTGAGGAACGTGGGCCCTTACACCAACACCCAGACCTGAACCTGAGCATTTCACCTTGCTAGGATCCACTGGGTCCTTCACAGGCACACGGAATGGACTCCCAGGTATTGGTTGACCTCCGTAGGTAATATTTACATCATAGTCTCCAGGAGTGAAGGGGACATATTCCACACTGCAGCTGCCATCTTTGTTGTCCTTGCAGGATATTTTTGCTTCTGAGGCTCCCTCGATGGTCAGACCCAACCCTCCTGTACCAGCACCCCTGAGAGAGAAGCCAACATCTTTAGCAAATTATCACAAAAAACTGGTTTTAATGAAATTCGTAGAATACCCTGATGCATGCTCAATGATCCAGGTAGAAAAATCTAAAAAAAATGCTAAGTCTGGTCCTCTGGACATTCAAAAAACAGAACAAAAAAGTAGAAACTTTTTTGTTCTGTGTTTTGAATGTCCAGAGGACCAGACTTAGCTTTTTTAGAAATTCGTAGAACATAATCTACAACTGATTTACATTTGGAGTCAAGTTGACTATAAAATGGCTATACCTCTTCCAATCTTTGCAGATAATGAGTGAAAATGTGATATAGTAGCATACTTTGAGCACTAATGGAATGTGCAAAATATCCCAATTTTGCACGATATCGTTCCTAATGTTCTTTTCAAGGTTTGACCAAAACGGCTATAACCCTGTCATTTCTCAGCACAAGATGTTCTTAGTAGAATTTTCTTGTTTGAAAGGCCATGGGCAATACGCATTCCTTCAAGTACTTCTATGACTTTAAATATTTATTAGGTTAGTCTACAAATCCACGTTGTCAAACCCAACTGTGGGTGCATGTTTTGTTCAAATCTTAGCTGTCTTCTTGTTGACTCAACAGTACCTGGTCTCCACAGTGAAACAGTTGGACTTGTTGGTTACTCCTCCCTCCAGGCCTGGCCCAAAGGCCCGGACACGAGTTGGATCACATCCTTCGACCACAAACACTCTGAAGGGGCTTTTCGGCACAGGCGCTCCATCGTACCCAACTTCAATCAGATGCATTCCTGCACATAGACAGATACAGCTTATCTGATGTTGTGCATTTTGTTTGTGTCAGGCAAATATTTTTCTGCTTTTGCCTCGTTGCTTTTAATTATAGGCCAGTCTTATTCCCTTTTAGGGAGACAAACAGCTGTTTATTTATAAAAGACGCTATCTGGAGTACAGACGCTCCACTGAACACACAAGACTTTACATCTGTTCCCTATTCATTATACTGTTACAACATTTTTCTGACAGAGCGCTCTCAGTAGGCTCACACACCATATTCCCAACCATACTGCTCTGATATTAGAGGATGTCTGTTGGTGGTGGAGAAGTGCTCTGTGATCGCTTTGCTTTGTGTTATAGGTCTCTATTAATATCCCCTGTCATTCCTTTGCTGTACTGCTGTGTGCAGGCAACCTTCAGCACACATACCTGCTTGGTTATAAGCTTCTGTTCCAGAGCGCACTATTTATAAAGCAGAGCCTCACTGCCTGCTTGCTCTCTGCCCCTCACATCATTGCTTGGCTGCATCATTCTGTATTTATACCCTTATCTCACTTGCTCTTTCTTTTTTCACTCTCCTGCTTTATTCCCAAATGGCATCCAAGACAAGCACCTGTCAGTGAGTTTTCTGTCTGCCTGTATGCAGATTCCCTGTCTATGTAAAGTTTGTCATTTATTCTGCATCAATTTGTGCAAATGTTAATAATTGATTGACGTTTTATTTCTCTGCTCTTACCGTCCTCAAAGGCTGTATACTCCACCCTATAAGTGCCGTCGCCCTTGTCGGTAAGGTAGGAGTCTGTGTTGGCGCCGGAGGGGTTGATAATGTGGACCTTTACATGACCGCCTCCAACCTTGCTGAGGGCACGCGCATCAACAATGAAGTGGGTTGTGACTTCCCTGAGGACTCCTTGAAACACAAAAGCCCTTCAGGTGATTTGTTGCTCAGGACTCACGTCAAACTGGTTCAATAACACAGAGTCATCAAACATCCGTTCTCCTGCTGATTTATACGCACACTACAGTGGTGATTCCTGTGCCTCATTTGCACAATAATGGACATTTCAACTGAATTTAAAGCTTACATAAAGTGCAAATACAGTACATTCTGGGCTTATTCTGTTTATTGTTACCTCTGGGCTCCACTCCAGGCCCGTAGACATGAACTCCACTGGTGTCCACGGAGGGTTCCACTTGCAGGACTTTTGGAAAGTAGGGGATCATATGGCCACCATATTTGATGGTGATGGTGTGAGAGCCGTGAAAGGATGGGGTGTAGGTGACTGAAAAGCTTCCTTCTGAAATTTTCTGGATGTGCACCTCAGCTTTAATCCCAGTCTCTGACACAATTTCAATGGTAAGATCAGCATCACCCGCTCTGGTGCAATCCACGGTGAAAGTTGCTGGTTCGCCTGCTTTGGCCCTTTCCAGACCTGGCCCAGTAGCCATTACCTTGCTGGCATCGAGGGCTGAGCGAACTGCAGCTTTGAATGGGGAGCCGGGGATGTGCCGCTCTGCAAACAAAATGTTGATGGCGTACTCGCCTGGTTCAGTGGGGAGGTAGGACACTGAGCATGTGCCATCGCCGTTGTCTTGACACTCAATTTTAGCCTCGCAGGGACCTTCTACTGTGAGGCCAAGCCCACCTGCGCCAGCTCCTTTAGTGTCGATGGTGAAAGGAGCTGCTTTGCCCACTATGCCACCCTTCAGGCCTGGACCAAAGGCTTTTACCTTGGAAGGATCAGCTGGCATTACTGCTTCAACCCCAAAGGGGCTCCCCATCACAGGGTTTCCATCGTAGCTGACATCCACCTTGTACTGTCCCTCCTCCGGTGGGATGTACTTTACACTGTGAGTGCTTTTGGCTTTGTCTGACTCCATCTTGCACGGGATTGGTCGGCCAGAGGGGGAGGTCATCTTCACACCTACATTGCCCTGACCACCTGCACCCTTTGTGTTCACTGTGAACTCCTGATCCTTTCCCACCTCCACTTCTGCAAGTAAGATGACAGTGAAATATTTACCTTTGACTATTTGCACTCAATTTGTGAAAAGTATATTATTTATTATTAGTTACTCACTAGTGTCTAGTCCATCCACTTTCACCTTTCCAATGTCCAGAGCTGGTGACACTGTGATGTGGAAGGGACTTTTGGGGATGGGGTCTCCTCCGTGAGTCACAGAAATGGTCATATTGCCCTGAAAAAATTACCATAAATAAATAAATCCTTACTGATTTGGGGTTGTAATTATGAATATTAGGACTCATTGAACAGAGGCTACCTGTTGAAGAGCCGTGTACTTGACAGTGTAGGAGTAATCATGGTTATCAATGATCTCAAAGTCACGAACTGCCTCTCCCGGGCCTGATGCTGCAAAGCGCACCTCAGGCTTGGCCTTTCCAGCTCCCTTTGTGTAAATGGTGAAGTGGACTGGAGTGCCCACCTCCACACCTGAAACACACATGCAGCATTAGTGGACAGCTTTAACATGACTGTGATGGTGAAAAAACTCTCACCTGTCTTGTTGAGTCCAGGACCCTCTGCTCTCACCTTACCAGCATCATGGGAAGGGTCCACCTTGATTTTGAAAGGACTAATTGGAATTTCCTGGGGGGGGAAAAGTTTTAAATGCTCACCACATAGAAAGAATAATGACAACTTGGATAACTAGGTAACTTCTTATCTGTAAAAGTGATTCTTACCTGGTCAGCAAACAGCACCATGATGGTGTATCGTCCCGGACCTGGGGGAGTGTACTTGACAGTGAAGGTGTCATTGTCATTCTTGATGATGTCAAACTCGATGTCGGCCTCAGCCGGTCCGACCACC
>JBBPBX010000590.1:95988-124397 GCA_038048925.1 Garcialebias charrua
TATTTGTTGTTTTCAGATGTCATTAATCCAGGTGGATGGATCAGACGGCAGCTGCGGACAGTTTCTTCAGCTCTGCTTTGAGACGGACCTTTACAAGAGATCCTTCCTGCCTATATACAGCCATCAGTATTTATAACATCGCTCAATGAAAGGAAACTAACAAGCTACAACAACATTTAATTTCCCTTTGGGATTAATAAATATTGATTGATTTTTATCCACTTTGGTGTTTGTTCCACTCAATAATTAGCTTGTCAGTTCATTCAAATTTTAATTAAAATTTTCAAAAATGATACTATTCAGTATTCAAATACTGTAGCTGTCTACAACAGGCAAGATATTTACGGTAATGCTCTAAACCTTTCTGCACAACCCCCACTTCAAAAGATCTGAACTGCAGCTTTGGTGAGAGCGTCAGAACCCTACCTGCGAGGGATGGGCTGGCCTCCCCAGGTGATGCTCACTGTGTATTTACCAGGTTTAAGAGGGTAATATTCACACTCATGCACTCCGTTCCCTGCGTCTCGCACTTTAACTTGCTCCTCCGCTCCAGCTGAGGACAAATTATATTGTCAGTAGTGGTTCTTATCAGCCCATTTCACCATTCTCTTTGTATGTACAGTATATGTAAATAATGCGTGCGAACAGAAAGCCCAAACACAAATATTATTTTTAAACTAGAAATGCTCAAGAAGGTGTGCAGAGACGAGAAAGCTGTCTGACTCACTCGGTCCTTTGACTGAGACATGCAGTGCCCCACTTCCAGCTCCTTTGGTGAAAACTTTGAAGTCTGCAACCTCCTTTACTCTCACACCTTTAGGTTGAAGCCCTCTCCCTGTGGCTCTGCAAGCATTTGGATTTGTGGCTGAATGGAGACAAAAAAAATGTGAAAGAGATCATTATGGCAAAGATAAGAAAAAGGCTGAACGTGGCCAGCAGCTGACAGAAACGTTAGTAGCAAATTCCACTTCACAGAGGATTCCTGTGAACCTGTGAATAATACTGATGCTTTTTGAAGAGCACACAGCAAGTACACGAGTCATTCTATAATTGGAGATACATTTGATGTCCAGAGTCATTGTTTTTTGACTTCTTTATTGACATTTTTTTGAATCTTAAATTTTTTTTGATTATTTGTATGGATCACAATATGTCACTGTTCATAACATTAATATAATTACATTTAAACATGTTTTATATACTGTAGTTCCATAAACATAACTACTTGTTGTCCGAGTTGGTCATGGCTTTTCCTTCCCATTTTTGAAAATGATGGAAAAACATGTTTTTCATGTTTTTATTTTTTGGAAACTATAAAATATAATTTTTCCAGCCTGCTGAAATAGTCAATTATACAAGAATATTGCAGTAAATTAATTAAAAATACTTTTATTTTTCTAAAAAACATGTGTCTGAGAATATTTCGTCAACTCTGTTACCATAAGGTTCTGTCCCTTTAAATTTTTGGAATGACATTCCACAGCTATAGAAGTTGCATGAAATGACATCACTTCCTTTTGCTGACAAGATCTCAAGCACTCAGAGGTGTCTACCCTTCTCTGAGAAATTATTTCAATATGAAAAGCGTCAACACCAAGAGTTATCGTTTTTTATGTCAATCTTGTTACTCTAATATCACTAGGAAGACACTACTGATTTTTTTATAAAAATATTTCTATTTAAACCTTTTTAAACCATAATTTTATTGGTGACATGTGCTTTTAGCATTAATGCTAGCAAGTGGAGTTTTTATGAAAAACTTTTGAAATTGTCAATTCTGTTAACGTCAAACTCTGTTACCAAGTTAACCAAAATTTGAGAAATTATCGTTTTTTTTTTTGGTCATTTCTTGAAGTGCCAAATGTATCTCCAATTATAGAATGACCCACACAGTGCTGACTAATACAGTACACTGACCATTCCAGTGCATTGAGTTCGCAATATGTTGAGGGAAGGCTTTAAACTGTCTGCTGGCAGAGGCAAACATAGACTTGATGGAAAAACAAACATGTCAAGAGCACAAGCAAAGATGTTTAACAAGAAAGAAAAAGAAACTGAAGGAAAGGCAAACTGAGACAATCTATAAACGTTTAACACAACATTGCATCTCAAAGAACTAAACCATCAGGCAGCAAGAAGACGGAGCAGGCGACCAAGCATGGCATTTCATCGCAGCACCCCAATTTCAAAAGAATAGCACAGAAGGGCATGTGCAGAGCCTGGCAAAGGAAGGAAAGATACTGGGATGCTCCTCCTAAGAGACATATACTAACTTGGACGGTCAGGCTTTGTGGGGGAAGCCCCCATTCCACCCTTCACTCCAGGAGGGGTGCGCACTGACTGAGGAGCTATCTGCAGTGGCGCTCCCGCAGGAGGAGCGACTGCTGGAGCTAGAAATGACAAACAGGAAGGGGTTATGGAGTGTAAAGAGCGGCTGTTCCTCGGCAAAATGAAGATGGCCGTTGATTGTGATGGATAGATCCCCCCGACACTCACAGAGCGCTAATACAATTTACCTGACAGGTATTTAAGCACAGACAGATGTCTTACCCTCAGCTATGTTGACAGTGAAAGGGCTCCTGGGGATCTCGTGGCCCGCAAACAGGACATGGATTTTGTGAGGCCCCTCCTGATTGGGGCGATAGGTACAGCGGAAAACACTGTCCCCCTTATTCTCCAGCATCAGCTCCACCGTATCCTTTTTACCCTGAGGGTCGACAATGACCACGCTGACATCACCGTGACCAGCACCTACAGAAAAATAAAGGGTTATCACAATATGTAATTGATGTAACGATTTGACAAATGCGTACCTTCGTCCACCAGACATGCCAGAATGTTTAACTGTGGTACTCTTGTATTGAGAAATGAGAGTTAAAGCTGATCAAACGTTGAAAATGACTGTATTTGCAATTTCACACTATTTATTGTGATGTGTTGTAAATGGCTCTCAGCTACTATCACATCAAATTGTAGCTTAACATCTGTAAGACTGACTTGGTAATAGCTATTTTTGCATTGACTAAGGTCTGTTAGCAGAGGTAGTCAACATTGATGCCCTCCTTCAGCCTCTTGTCAGCAGGCTGTTGGAGTCAGTCTCCCCACCATCAACAACATCTACACCTCCAGATGCAGGAAGAGGGCCACCTGCATCATGAAGGACCCCACTCACCCAGCACACACACTTTTTGTCCCGCTCCCCTCAGGAAGGAGGTTGATGAGCAATAAGTGTAGAACCCTAGACTGAGGAACAGATTCTACCCTGAGGCTGTTAGACTCATAAATATCTAGCCAGAATAATCACTGTGAAAAAATCACATCATGTTGCTGCTGATCTGTTTCATGTTGCTGCTGATCTGTTTCATGTTGCTGCTGATCTGTTTCATGTTGCTGCTGATCTGTTTCATGTTGCTGCTGATCTGTTTCATGTTGCTGCTGATCTGTTTCATGTTGCTGCTGATCTGTTTCATGTTGCTGCTGATCTGTTTCATGTTGCTGCTGATCTGTTTCATGTTGCTGCTGATCTGTTTCATGTTGCTGCTGATCTGTTTCATGTTGCTGCTGATCTGTTTCATGTTGCTGCTGATCTGTTTCATGTTGCTGCTGATCTGTTTCATGTTGCTGCTGATCTGTTTCATGTTGCTGCTGATCTGTTTCATGTTGCTGCTGATCTGTTTCATGTTGCTGCTGATCTGTTTCATGTTGCTGCTGATCTGTTTCATGTTGCTGCTGATCTGTTTCATGTTGCTGCTGATCTGTTTCATGTTGCTGCTGATCTGTTTCATGTTGCTGCTGATCTGTTTCATGTTGCTGCTGATCTGTTTCATGTTGCTGCTGATCTGTTTCATGTTGCTGCTGATCTGTTTCATGTTGCTGCTGATCTGTTTCATGTTGCTGCTGATCTGTTTCATGTTGCTGCTGATCTGTTTCATGTTGCTGCTGATCTGTTTCATGTTGCTGCTGATCTGTTTCATGTTGCTGCTGATCTGTTTCATGTTGCTGCTGATCTGTTTCATGTTGCTGCTGATCTGTTTCATGTTGCTGCTGATCTGTTTCATGTTGCTGCTGATCTGTTTCATGTTGCTGCTGATCTGTTTCATGTTGCTGCTGATCTGTTTCATGTTGCTGCTGATCTGTTTCATGTTGCTGCTGATCTGTTTCATGTTGCTGCTGATCTGTTTCATGTTGCTGCTGATCTGTTTCATGTTGCTGCTGATCTGTTTCATGTTGCTGCTGATCTGTTTCATGTTGCTGCTGATCTGTTTCATGTTGCTGCTGATCTGTTTCATGTTGCTGCTGATCTGTTTCATGTTGCTGCTGATCAGTTTCATGTTGCTACGGATCTGTTTCATGTTGCTGTGATCATTCGTACTCATCTGCTCACACAGACTCATGTTTATGCTGCTGTTTGGTGTAATGTCTTTATGCTACTAGTGCCCAGTGTGTTTTTAGTTGATGTTTTTCTTAGTTCATATCTTAGATCTTATTACTGTTTTTCTTTTACATTTTATACTTTTGTTGGATGTAACTGGGACCCTGTGTACACAATTTCGTTCCACCACATGTACCACATGTGGTGCGCATGACAAATAAAGAACCTTGAATCCTTGATAGCTTTGTATGAACTATTCAAGGTCTACCGGTAATTAATAAAGTGGCTGTCATTTTGCCAAACTCACCGGCTGTGTAGATGTCAAAGTAGGTGGGTTTGTTGGCCACGTTGCCTGTTGGCTCCAGACCCGGACCCCTGGCATGGACTTTGCTTGGGTCGCCCATTGCTTTTGCTACATTCACAGTGTATGGGCTCTTGTCAATGTCCTGACCTGCAAACAGTACTTTGACCTAAACATGAATATAAGAGACAAATAAACTTAAGGCACCTTTAAATAAGATGTTTGGAGTAAACTGGTTATTTAAACTTAACGTTTACCTTGTGGACACCCTCGACTTTTGGAACGTAGGTGACGGTGTACGTGCTGTTTTTGTCTTTTTTGGGTTTAACTTTAGCCTGGAGCGCAAAACATCAAAGCAATGGAAGGTTAATTCAAAGATAACATGCTAGACTCTGCAAACCTTTAAGCGTGAGCAAGAATGTGAGGTAACTGATGCAAGCTCATTTTTTATGTATGATTTCTTGCCTCCTCTTTGTGTCCCTCAGGATCCTCCACAAACACCAAGACTTCACCGCTGCCAGCTTCCAGAGTTTCTACTGTGAAAACAGCTGGCTGCAGAACTTTGTTGCCATGAGGCTCAATACCTGAGATATGAATATAGGAACACAAGACTTGATCACTCATCAACTAATGCTTGTGTGCATTCGAAAGTTTACAGGTATAACAAAATGTCACATTTTAACTGAAAGATTAAAAAAGCTTATGTACTGTATGTTGAAAACACCAACAAAAGACATATTGAAATAGGTCCTTACATACAGATTTTTGTTTTGTTTGTTTTCTAATCTGTAATGATTAAAATTAGTGTCACAATGTAAAATCAATCATCATTAAAGCTGTGCAGCCATACCGGGTCCATAGGCTTTGACCTTTTCTGGGAAAAGTTGTTTGGGTCTGAGAGAAGCCCCAGGTTTCAGTTTGGCCTTGGGGAACTGAGACAAGTATGTCATAACTGAGTGCTCGTCCACATCCGGGTCCACAATTTCCTCTGGAGCTATCACCTAAAACACAGGATGTAAAACTGAATTTAATGTCCCGGGATCTTCTATAGGAAAGAAATGCATTATATACAGTAATATTTCCAGTGAGGGTTCGGATTACCGTATTTTTCGGAGTATAGGTCGCACCTTTTTATCGTTTTTTTTTCATGGCCTGCGACCTATACTCAGGTGCAACCTATATATGGATTTTTCCAATTCTTTGGCAATAATTGGATGGTGTGACCTATACTCGGGTGTGACCTATACTCCGAAAAATACGGTACTCTTATCGTTGACTTTCCCTTATGTGAAAAAAATAGAACAGAATGAAAGAAGGAGTAAATGTATTTGTTCTCTCCACTCCTGACTTCTGTATCTCCTAATGCTCTTGTTTGCCTGTCTGTTGAAAGGTGGTGTAGAGCCACGCTCCACAAGGGTTATATTTAACCTTAGGACACCAGTGTTGAGCCGTTGTGGGTGGTGGTGGTGGGGATCCTGTGCCAGGCCTCCATTTATGCACTTTAAAAATAAAACAAGGCATTGGAATCTACCTCCCCTCACAGAGGACCTGCAGAGCCATGTCATGCAAACCCCTTGCTTATCTGTTAAACGTTAAACCTCATTGAGAAAAGATAAGGATGCCCAATGTGCCTTATGTGCCTTACTGCATATGCCACTTTGCCTCTATACCAACATCAACTACCTCATACATATACTGTGTACATTAACTCATATGCTGCTTTGCCACTCTTTGCAAATGTCAATGCTAGAACCTTCAGTTTATTTTATAGATATACTTTTTATACTTTTTATACTACTATGCAAAAACTCAGGACAGTATTACACTTTTATTATTTCATTTTATGCTTATGTTCATTAAATGTTTAGTGTTTTAGTGTTGGTGTAAATTTTCATACTTTTATACTACTATGCAAAAACTCAGGACAGTGTTACACTTTTACTATTTTATGCTTATGTTTATTAAATGTTTCAGTGTTTTAGTGTTTAAATGGTTACTGTTGCACCGAGGGACTGAGAGAAACGCAATTTCAATCCTGTGTATGTCCTGTACATATTGCAGTTCTGACAATAAAGTTGACTTTGACTTTGACTTTGATAACAACGTGCATTAGACAAACAAGGAAACAACCGGCACAGTGCACATCACAATCCCAAACTGGGACTGGAAACAGCGCAGTCTCATTGCTATTCTGATGTGTGCCGGCGTATTTACAAGTTTCCTGTGCTAATTTGAAAAGGCCTGAATAAATCAACAAACTTCTTTGCTTTTTTTCTAACTAAAAATGTAACAATAATTTAGAGCTAGAGTGAAATATGGAAAAGATAAGCGGTGAGCTGGGTAATATAAATTCTGTTTCACCCTCGGGGGTGATAACCCGAGAAAACACAGACTCATAAAACACTCTCGCTTTCAAACATTGCACTGAAGCTTTTAAGACTTGTTTTGAATTATTCAAGTGTTTATAGGTATGTGGCATTATGCGTTTATTCAAATGTAGAAAATGGCTGCATGGAGTCGATTTATGATTACCGTATTTTCCGGTGTATAGGTCGCACCTTTTTATGTTTTTTTCAAGGCCTGCGACCTATACACAGGTGCGACCTATATATGGCTTGTTATCACTTTCGGCGAAACAAATTTTTAAATCCAGCTCATTTCACAATTACGTTCATTTATTAAGGAAAAGTTCAGCTCAGACACATATTTGCTATAATTTTTATCAAACAAATAATTGTTTTTAAGTGTTAATCTTCTTAAAAGCCTTGCTGTGCGCTCCTGTGGCAGACATTTGCAGCAGAGCTAAACGTAGGTGCGACCTATACACCGGTGCGACCTATCTAGGGATTTTTCCAATCTATTGGTGATAATTGGACAATGCGACCTATACACCAGTAAATACTGTAATGGATGTTTTAGTTTGTTTTAGTTTGTTTGTTTTAACTTTCAGAAATTTGAACAAAACACCAGTTCCACTGTTAATTTCAACCCCACCCAGCTGATGTGCAACAAGAGGTTCCCTTCTTGACTGACATCTGCAGCGTAGCTTACCTGAGGCACGCCCAGCCAGTCGTCGGCCTGTTGCATGGCTTCTCTGGCATTCTGCACGGGCTGGTTGGGGTCCCACTCCGCCCAGTCGGGGCACAGACCTGACGGAAAAGGCAAGAGGGCAATGAGAAAATTGTGCACTGGGTAATGTTGAGAGGACCAAACAGCAGTTACTATAATAAGACCACTTGGGCTGTCACTCCTATCTCTGAAGCGCTTCTAACTACAAGACTGCATGACCTTACCCACACTGCTTTGCTTCTGCAAATTCAGAATGTGTGACAACGAACGTCTCTATCGACTATTCACAAGAGCACTCACACGGTGGTGCTTTAGTGGGGCTGAGCCTCTCATGCTCCGTGCAGCTAATGCCTAAATTGGATTAGTGTTGGCAGTGAAGTGGCTACTCTCTCAAAAGGCCCAGGCAAGCTCACCACAGAATACTATTGTCTAATTAATAAAGACACAGGACCGCTGCATTAAGGGAGTTTCATTCACGTGGATTCAAAGAGATGTACAGAACAAAGCTTTGCAAGTCTTCTGATGTCATCTGCTAAAGCTGAGCATAAAGAAACATGTATAGCATTAAAAAACCTGTTGCTATCTGCCTAAGGTGTCTCCTTCTTTGCCTAATTGCTGCACCGGTTTTGCACCTTTGCACGTGAATTAAATCCACATCTTTGTGTTTCAGATTGGAGCTGGTTTAGGAGCAGCAGATGAGACTAGAGCACCGTGTATGGTCATTGTTGCGGCACGGTGTTTAAAAGTCGTGTCTCCTCAGATCAATGGCTCGTGTAAACACAGTTAAACATGGTGTTCCACGTTTGCTACTCCCCCATCTTTCACTCAGTGGGGCGAACTCGGGACAGGGCTCTCTAATGCTCACTGTTGGAAGCAGAAGCTTCAACTGGCTATAACTCAAATTCTGGCCTTGTCTTTGGATCTGTGGCTCCGGCACCTCCCTGTGATAGATGACTCTGTGTTTTGTTGCAGGGCCAAGCATCCCCCTTGATAGAAGAGGAGGAATGGTGCCCAAATTTGGGGGTGTTGTGTAGCAGGGAGGCTATAAACACTAAAGCTAGGCTTGGGCCTCAGGCCGGCAACACTGGGAGCAAACGCTTTAGTCATTGTGGGGCAGCTGGTGGGGACATCCTCAGACACATTCAGAAACAAAAAAAGTTCTACATACTCGTTCTGAAAGCACAGAAAACACTGGCCTTCATCGTGATGCATGCATTTTTTGTGTGTTTCAAGAACGTTAAGCGAGTTCCAGACCAGGAGTAAAGGTGATGAGTTCTGAGAAATATTTACGATTTTAAATATATTCAGGGATACACTCCTGTCTGTTAGAGCAGTATGAACTCAAAAAGACACATAGTTTGGACTCATCATGCATCCTTCAGTCTGACTGGAAGACTTTGGCTCGGTAAAAAGGCCCCCACTGAAAAAAATAATTTGACTTCATTCTTAATTTCTTCAAGGATAAAAAGAACAGCTCAATAAGTCTTTTTGTACTGTCATATATGTTATGCAACACTGTTTTTCTTTCTTTTATATGTGTATTTGTACTGCAGATTTCATTGTATTCTATTTTGTCCTATACTATAATGTAACTAAAGCAATTAAATTAGGGATGGGGCCAATGCGATCCAGTATCGGTATCCGATACCAGCATAATTTAAGTATCGGATTTTCCGATCCAACCTGCCGATATTTCCGATATTTTCTAGATGCTAAGCATTATGGGAAATCAACACAGTCCCCATCATTTTTTAGTTTTATTTTTGATTGTGGCACTATGAGTTGTAATTCTTGTTGAATTTGATCAACAGATACAGATTTAAACTATGCATTGAATTTATAAATGTAAATTCAATGTACAATATTGTTTAAATCTGTATCTGTTGATCAAAACCAACAAGAATTACAACTCAGTGCCACAATCAAAAACGAAACTAAAAAACGAGATTTCCCCAGAATGCTTAGCGGTATATTAGTGTTCAATTATAGTTTAAATCTGTATCCGTTGAGCAAATTCAACAAGAATTACAACTCATAGTGCCACAATCAAAAAAAATGGGGACTGTGTTGATTTCCCATAATGCTTAGCATTATTTTTGACTAGTGTTCCGGGCTACACCATGAGTCAGAAGGACGTCTGTGGTAGAGACCTGCCACTTGTATGCCATTATTTTTGGGTATTACTGTAGTGAGGCTCAGAGTGTCTTCTCTGGGTTTACCTCACACAATGTTAAGACTAAGACTAAGTCACAGAGTTTTGTGCAACACACGTGCTCTCCCTTCAAGAACTTAATTATTACAGCCTCCTATACCTGAATGCCGATATTGGATCGGAAAAGTATCGTATCGGTTGATACACAGAGTTAGGAATCGTATCGGATGTATGAAATGGGGATCGGTGCATCCCTAAATTAAATCTAAAATAATTTCCTATTGTATTATATGGCATCATATTGTACTGTGCTCTAAAATATCGTGTTTCATATTGTATTGTTGCATTTTAACACACTTAATTGTTTTATACTGGATTGTATATTTCCACAACCAGAGAAAATGCGCTGCACATATTCGATTCAGCACTTCCACCATCAGGGCCTCTAGAGTCAGATGACGCCGGAAGAGCTCCTTACCGGGGGCACAGTTGTCAACCAGAGCTCCGAGGGCTTTCCCATCTCGCCAGTCACGGTTGAAATTGTTTATGGGCAGCTGGGGCACCTTGTTCTGAATCCAGCCCAGCAAGCGCTGTTTGGGTGTCAGCTTCTTCGTCTCCTCGTCGTCTTCGTCATCCCACATAGGCATGGAGATGGAATAGTGCAGGATGAGCGTCCATATGAGACCCAGGATCAGCTTCAGATTCCCATCCACAATGGCTTTACTGTCTATATTTAGACAATAGAAAGAGCAAAGGTCAAGAGGGTTTACAACTGATCCAATAATACAGCATTTTATTCAGAAAATTCACAGTAATAACCTTCTGAATTTAGACTTGTTTTAATTATTGTTGTTCACATCGATCTCAAGATGGTTCTGTATTGCAATATGTTAGAGCTGACCAAGCTATTCTGGTGAGAAATATAAAAAAATGATGACTGGCTGCTGAGGAGTGAGGAATGTGAAGCTCCTCACTGCTTCCCCCGCGAGCCCCTTTTCTCTCAGACAGCTGTCTGACTGAAGACCTCTGACAATCTGTCATCCAGTCACAATTGTCCTCTGAAGACAGCTGAGGATATGTGGAAACGGATCCTTTTCTGCATAAATGCCACTTGGATTTCAATTACCAAAAACTATACAGTATATAACTATATATCAAAAACTATATATGATGTAACTTAGTGTGTTTGTGTATTACACTTATGTTGACTGATGATGTAGCTTAGTGTGTTTGTGTATTACAGTTAGAAAAATTAAGTAGAATTATTCATTTTGTGATGTAGTTTGTGTATTACAGTTAGAAAAATTAAGTAGAATTATTCATTTTGTGATGTAGTTTGTGTATTACAGTTAGAAAAATTAAGTAGAATTATTCATTTTCTGATGTAGTTTGTGTATTACAGTTAGAATGATGTAGTTTGTGTATTACAGTTAGAAAAATTAAGTAGAATTATTCATTTTGTGATGTAGTTTGTGTATTACAGTTAGATAAATTAAGTAGAATTATTCATTTTGTGATGTAGTTTGTGTATTACAGTTAGATAAATTAAGTAGAATTATTCATTTTGTGATGTAGTTTGTGTATTACAGTTAGATAAATTAAGTAGAATTATTCATTTTGTGATGTAGTTTGTGTATTACAGTTAGTAAAAGTAAGTAGAATTATTCATTTTGTGATGTAGTTTGAAGGTTATCATTGGTTGAACAAACTGTGAAATAAGGGGCAGATATAATAAGATTTCATCTTCTTTCTGCTCCTTTCATTTTATCCTACTTGTATTCTTGTATCTGATGAAATTGTCTTGTATTGTTCTTTCAAAATGAATGAATAAACATCAAATCAAATCAAATTACCTCCTAAACTTCTAATTCTTTCATCTGATAATTTGGTGTGTGTTAAAATCCACTGCGATTTGATGAAAACATGGAATTTGACGCCTGTTGTTTGTAGCAAGACTCTTTTATTGGGGATTCTGATTTTATTTTTATTTTTTTAGATCAGCGTTCCCAATCAGCAGATACTGTTTGATGTGTCACGGCTTGACTGGCAGAGGCAGGTGGCACAGTGTCTGCCTGGCTTTATTGCCTCTTATCAACAGGTCTGGTTCCTGTAAGGTCCCATTGTGGCTAGTTTGGGCCAGTTCCTATGGGACCGGTTTATTTCTGTATCCATGCGCGCATTAGGACCCCTTTGGTGGGCGTGAAGTTCTCCTGCAGTGGGCGGGTAGTTCTCCTGCAGTGGGTGGATCATTAATATCAACGCTTCTAACCAGCTGGTGGCGCTAGTGATACATTAAGCTCTTTACGAACCACCACTAACAATAGAAGAAGAGCTGGGGAAAACAACACACAACAAAATGGATGACCTCGTTGCTTTTTTCAACGTTCTGCTTTGCCTGTTGCTTTTTCAAAGAGTAGAAGAACTGAGCAGAGTTGGGAGGGAAGCGATTTTCAATCACAGAAGACACGTTATTTTCAGGCGTCGAAGAGAACTTCTGTTCAGACGTTTAACAGCAATCCGAACCATGGAAAGGCTGCGTTTATCCACACAAAACACTGAACAGTCTGGAGCAAAGTAGAGTTTTTGAACGTTTAAATGAAGTTTCCATAGCATAGCATAGTTCATTACTTATTAATAAACTACATTACATTGGACTCTGGAAAAACCTTTTAGTGTTTATGCTTAACCTTGCAGCTTATTAAATTAAGCTATCGCACATTATCTCAACAATTGAAGTGATGTTTAGCAAGAGGAAGCTAGGCTTTTTTAACTTCGATTTGATCCTCTATCCATTAAAAAACTACATGATTTGAAAAACATGGCTATAGTGTTTTAAATTTAAATCCTGCTGTGCTCCATTTTACCAGTCAAACTCACGGAGATATTTTTTGACCTTGGGTAAACATGCTGCAGAAGCTGCTGGATCCACAGGATGGACATCAGGCCACAGGTGTTTGAGATGCTATGATGGAGAAACTCCTGAATGAGGATGATTATAAACAGATTACACAAATCCTACACCTTTATAACTGTACTGCTATGTAGATTGATTTACAAAACATGGAAATAATGTATTATGGCTACAATTTCCAGTACTCATTACAGAAAAAACAAAACAATAGAAAAGCTACTCCTTATTTGTAACTGTCACTAATCATCTGAGGACCTTTGTCAATTTAATGAAAAATAGTGTGTGTGTGTGATTCAAGTTATAAAGCTGTGCTTTGCCGTGAGCTTGGGTTATGGAGATTGACACATGCCGAACAATCTCCATTTTGCAAGCTTACAGAACGCCACAGCTTTATAACTTTATTCACACACTCCATTTTTCATTAAATTGACATTGCTCCTCAGATGATTAGCGAAATGTCTTCACTTCAAATGAAAGTCTTTTTTTTTTTTAATCCATTTTGGTTTGGATTTGACATGTAAAGGATAACATAGAATCTTCACCAGTGTCGTTATAGGTTAAAAAAAAACAAAGTTACTTTGCTTATCCTACACTATTGACTTACAACAAAAATGCTGTAAGCGCTTCACTTTTGAAGATAAGATGGAAGCACAACTTACAATTGTGTTTTTATTAGAAATTAAGGCATACAAAACAAGAAAAAACTTTTTTAAGGTTTAGAAATATACATCTCTCGTAACTTATCGGTTTGCCATGGAACGGGCAACCGTTTCCAGCACCCCAAGGAGCGCTTGATTGAAAGCAGCCCTCTGGTCAGCCTCCTGCCTTCGTTGTGCTGCTTCCTCTCTTCTTAAAGCCATTTCCTCCCTCAGAATGGCTTGCTCCTGCTCCCTCGCTGCGTCAGCTTGACGTTGACTCTCCGCAGCAGCGGCCTCACGTGCTTTTTGGGCTTCCTCGATGGTTAACCGGAAGTGTTCCTCTCGCTGTGCCCGGTTCTTCTCCTCCTGTTCAGTCTGAGCTGTAATAAAGCTTTCAGCTACAGTTGTCGCTTTGCGCTTTCTATGACCTAGATAGAACAAACAAGAAAATGGCTGTTAGACAATGAAGTACAGAATGATACAGTTTTTAAATACGTTATTGAAGTTTTAGTTCCTGCTAATTTTGAAAAAAGATCGTAACATCAGGAATATGATTCTCTTCATAAAGCAATCTTGCACCTTTATGGTGGTAAGCAAGTGGGTATAAACAAATGACATGTATTCTTTTTCAAGAGTTTGTGTGAATTTAGAAAAAGAACAAGGCCATCATAAAACAACAAAAAAAAACACACTGAATAATATGAATTATAAACTTGATGAATGAAAGTTAAAGTAATAAATGAATAATACATTTTAGCATTAACACAATTGAATAATTGATAATGTAGTTTTACTACATGTACGTTGTTTTACAAGAAAATAGTAAACACAACACAAAATTACTATCAACGTGATGTTAGACACGTTTGGTGCTGCTTCATACCTATAATTTCTTGAATTAATTCTAATAGCTATTAATATAAATTTAATGCCATTACAATGTTTTTAATACTACTACAACACTGAGCTGGAACCATTGTATTTCAGTTCAGAGCAACTAATAGTAAAGTGATAAATTACTGTAATTTTCTTCCTAAAGTTTGGTAGTAAATGTAGTTTTATAACTATTTTTGTATGCTGGATACATCAAGTTGCTTCTTGCCTCAATAAAAAGCACTGACCTACTTGTTATTTAAATCTAACCCACGGCAAATAGTTATTTAACTTTTCACACACACAACATATCTCTAATGGCAAACAAAAAACTTGAAACTTGAAACCAGAATAGTTTAAAATAATTCATCATTGAACACATGCAAAATTCAAATAGAGGGGGGAAAATAATAACAGCTGTACTGTATATTTCTGCCTGTAAGTCTCTGTTTTTAACAAAATTTACATGCCCTGGGACTTATAGGCCAAAGTGACATATTTATCGAATTTTTCCCATATTTATAAACCATTTTTGGACAGATATAACCGTTTCCATTTAGACTAAACCAAAAACAGCTGCACCACCCCGGTGAATTTGACCATTAAAGTGCATTTATTAAGCAAATGATAGACTGACACGCAACTCTGCTATAATTTACAGCTAAGAAACAATTCTTTAGGAGCTTTTTTGTTGTTAAATTTAAGATAAACGAGCGCATGCCTTCTTCCTTGTTGTTGTCGTCCCGCACGCGCGTGCAACAGCACCAAGCGCCAAACTATCTTTACAGCAGATTATTAAATCACGTTTTTAGTAAGAAAACGTTAGACTGAGACACACCTATGCTATAATTGACAGCTAAATAATTGTTTATGTATTTTTCTTCAGAGAAAGGGGCCGCTCCGAGTCCTCCCTCCATCTTTTTTTTTTTTTCAGAAAAGCCTCTCGGCTGTTGCTGAAGTCTCCGGTGGTTTTTCAGTCCAAAAACGCTCAGAGAGTTGCATGACTCACTGGAAATATGTTTAAAGTTATAAAACACTCACCATCTACTATAGACTCCAGAAGAGAAGTGCTCCTCCGACTTGTTGTTCTCGATTTTTGGCAGCATGGCAGCTTGCATTTCCTGGAAGACTTCTTCTTCTTCTTCTTCTTCTTGGCGGATTGCAAACAACGTTCAGGTGCATACCGCCACCTACTGGAGAAGACTGAATCTCCGCCCTCCGACCTAGGACTACGCCCCCTGACCAATCAGTGACCACACTGTGCTGATGTCATAACTGGACCCATGAGAACTGGTACTTTGTACCTAGTTGAGGCAGGCACCAAAATAGGACCGGTTTCTCGTGAACAGGACCCTGTGGGTACACTCCATAACTAGTTGTTAACTAGTTACGAACGAGCCCGAACGAGCGCCAACAGGACCTGTTGATAAGAGGCATAAGTGTGACAGTGTGGTCAAACAGACATCCATCAAACGGTGTCCTGTTCCACACCGTGACATGTGCAACTGCTGATTCTTGGTCCGGCTGAGACGGTTTCACCGGGGAGCTTCTTTGAGCTTCACTAAAGCTGCCTGAAGAGAGACAGCACTAGGACATAAAATACCTTAACAATCCTGTCTCTGTCAAAGTTATCTGACCCGGCGAGTGGCTGAGGAGCTGGGACAACTGCGCCAGACACAACGCTGCTTGTTAAAGGGATAGTTCTAATGTGTTTAATTAAAAACGTTCATGCAAATGGGGATTCTGAACTTGTTGCATCAATGTTTATTCCACATTACGTGAATTATATATTTGCAAGAAACTGAGCAGGCAGCACCAGAAGTGCTCCAGCTAGCTGCTGCTGTTTTTAATGCTTGCATCATTGTCATAAAGTTTTATGTTAATTGTTCTGTACGGTGAAGCAAATCTTGATGTGAAACTTTAAAATAGGGGGTGGTTGACTTGATATAGCAAAAATATTAGTAATTTCTCAATAAAATCGCAACGGTTATCGTGATTTTTAACTGTTTTGCAAGTAACTAAATATAGAACGCAAATTATTATCTTATATTTTGATTTGATTTGATGTTTATTCATTCATTTTAAAAGAACAATACAAGACAATTTCATCAGATACAAGAATACAAGTAGGATAAAATGAAGGGAGCAGAAAGAAGATGAAATCTTATTATATCTGCCCCTTATTTCACAGTTTGTTCAACCAATGATAACCTTCAAACTACATCACAAAATGAATAATTCTACTTAATTTTACTAACTGTAATACACAAACTACATCACAAAATGAATAATTCTACTTAATTTATCTAACTGTAATACACAAACTACATCACAAAATGAATAATTCTACTTAATTTATCTAACTGTAATACACAAACTACATCACAAAATGAATAATTCTACTTAATTTTACTAACTGTAATACACAAACTACATCACAAAATGAATAATTCTACTTAATTTATCTAACTGTAATACACAAACTACATCACAAAATGAATAATTCTACTTAATTTATCTAACTGTAATACACAAACTACATCACAAATGAATAATTCTACTTAATTTATCTAACTGTAATACACAAACTACATCATTCTAACTGTAATATATAGAAATAACTCTAAATCAAATATAATTTGACAATACGGTCAAAGGACAACAGATTCAGATTTTAATCTCTTCATTTTTTTCAACTCCATGGACATTAACAGATTTAAGGCCTGACTGATCTTTGATTCACTGTCAACATGTTTTAACCCTTCACAGTCATCAAACTTAGCTCATAAAAAAACACTCAAATGCGCTGCTTTGAAACTTTTAGGTTGTTTTAGTTTAGCTCAATCTATTTCTGTCTTGCCACTTTACAGACTAGTCAGATCCAGTTCCTAGTTCTCCAAACGGCCATTCAAAGTTCTGTCTGCAACAAGTAAGATATTGATTGTTCATAATCTTTTCACAGAACCCCACTACAAAACATATGAGTTCTCTCTTTAAATCCCAGACTCATCATTCTTCACATACAGCCAAAGAGGAATAATCTGTGGTTGTGACCTGAGCCCCTGGACCACTTGGAGATTAGAGTTTATCATCCAGCCCAACCCCTCCACCAAAGTCAGCGTGTACACACAAACAAACGCGCAAAGCGTTTTCCCGTGCGCGAGGACACACTGTGGCCTTCACAGTCCAACGACCAAAACCTCGGCCCCGCCAGGAATTTCACTCGGGTGTGTAACGGGATCATTAGACACTAAATCAGAAAAATGCTCTTGTCAGAGTTTAATAACGGTTTCCCTCATGAACTGCTGGGCGTGTTATAAAGCTGCTATCCACGGTGGAACATCAACGCTTTCACTGGATGCAGCCCGTCATCCTGACCTATCAAAAATTTAGAAGGCATGCTGTTCTGTTGCTCAGTTCCTTTACGACTCTGTGGAAGTGACAAGAAAAATCCCCCGCGAGTTATGACCGTCTGAGCCCCCAAATCCCACCGGAGCTCTTCGGCTCCGAGCAGGAGCTGCTGATGTAGCTGCGAACAGTTGAAGGGCCGAGCTGTTCTGGTTCTTCCCGAGACAAATGTGTGTCTGAGTGTAAAGTGTGTCGTTCTCATTAACACAGTCCCAGCAAAGTTTTCAGCCCAGTTTGCCACAGTGCATCAAGAGGGGTCGGTTAAGGACGCAGATGTTGGCCCTGAGCCACCTTCATGACCTCAGTGACACCTCCGCTGTAAGCTTACAGTCAGATGTGGACGCAGACCCATCAAACTGAGCCCTCAGAAATCTAAATTAGGGATGCACCGATCCACATTTCTTACTTCCGATCCGATACTGAAATCTGGGTATACCGATACCGATACTTTTCAGATCCGATACCATTCAAGTATAAGAGGCTGTAATAATAAAAAAAATTGAACTGCGACTATTATGTGACTACTGTCTTAACATTGTGTGAGTTAAACTCAATAAAGACACTCTGGGCCTCACAACAGGAAACACCTCAACTTTAACAGCACACAAGAGGCAGGCCTATATCACAGACGTCCTTTTCACTCATGGTGCAGCTGGAAAACTAAAAAAAACGCTAAGCATTATGGGAAAGACAACACAGTCCACTCCTCTTAACCACTACGGGAGTGGATTTTGTTGTCTTTTCCATAATGCTTAGTGGTATTTTTGTCTAAAATACCACTAAGCATTAGTATTAGTGGCATTTTAGTCTAAAATACCACTAAGCATTATGGGAAAGACAACAAAATCCACTCCCGTAGTGGTTAAGAGGAGTGGACTGTGTTGTCTTTCTCATAATGCTTAGCGGTTTTTTAGTTTTCCAGCTGCACCATGAGTGAGAAGGACGTCTGTGATATAGACCTGCCTGTTGTGTGCTTTGTTTCATGTTGTGAGGCCCAGAGTCTCTTCATTGGGTTTAACTCACACAATGTTAAGACAGCAGTCACAGAATATGGTGGATCACATGTGCTCTTTGAAGCCGGATCGGAAATATCGGCAGGTTGGATCTGATATCCGATACTTAAATTATGCTGGTATCGGATGCCGATACTGGATCGGATCGGCCCCATCCCTAATCTAAATTCCATTTCATTTTACTGTTTGCCCACCGTAATAAGTTTTTCCACAATGTTTTGTATTTCACTTCTGTAAAAAAGCATTAAAAACTCACCTATTGAGACCAGCTTGATGTGCTCCCTGTCCAGGAACTCCAGCGCCACCGACACATTCTCCAGCTTCATCTGCCGGAAGTTGGGCCTGACGTGGTACTTCCTGTACATCTTCTTCTGACTCAGCACCTCCAGGAGCGAAATGAGCTTCAGCCCGTCGCTGAAGTCCTTCTGCAGGTCAGTGATGGTTTTGTTCATGCACTTGAGGTGCTCGTTGCACCACCGGGTGAAGGTGTTCTGCTGGATCTTCTTCCATGGCGCGTCCTCAGCCAGGTCCTTCTCCGTGGCTGGCATCTCGTCCTCCTCCTCTTCGCCGAAGTCCGTGGCCTGGTAGTACTGCGGGGGCAGCTGGTCTTCAGCGTAGTTGTTGCTCATGGTGGCAGCTCTGTCCGGGTCCACCTTTATAATCTGGTCAGGGTCACACCTGGGTGTTGGACCGTGCGCAGGAAAGTTCAAGCTTGGAGTTTAAAAAGCAGAGATTCTTCAGACCTACTTGCAAAGAGACCACTGGTGTCAGGACAGTGATGGATTGAAAGATCCAGATGAGGAAGGCAGCTGGTGGCTCCTTTTATCCTTTTTAAACCGACACCCCCCTGACAATAATATGAAGAACAAGAGGAGCCCAGAATGTTCTGGATGAAGATTCTCTGGCAGGTGAGCTGAAGCAGCAGTGGAGGAGTTGAACTTCTTGCATGCAGACAGAGGAAGGAGTTGGGGTTTATAAAGTACCCCCACCATGACACGTCATTATCAGTCTGTGATCATAGTCTATTTGTTGTCGGGGTCGGTTTACTGGGAGGACTGGGTGGTGATTGGTCAGGCTCAGAGCAGCGCAACAGTTGTGGCATGCACCTTATTTTTAGGAGCTCCTATTTGGGCGACAGAAGGGAGGGAGGGCCGGCGGGGGGTGGGACTGACTGATTGTTGTGGATGTGTGTCAGACTGCCACGGGTCCAAGTGTATGAACAAGTGGACTAAGAAAAGAAGGACCAGTGAGTCCCACTGAGATACAGACAAAGTATGTTTTATTAAAACTTTTCATTAAGGCCACAGACTGCGCTCACTGTGAAGCTGTGAGCGTTTGAATTGTCACCATTGTGTGAATGATTTCTGTGCACACAGCCAAAGGTCACGCTGCTGCAGGAGGCTTGAGGTGATGTTTGGTCTTTGTATGTGATCAACTGATGGTCTATGGGATACTTAAAGACCTTAACGTGGATCTCCTGTGTTTGATGGAGTCTTCAGATCCATCAATGGGATATTCTAGAGTTTTTAACTGAAGTTCTATCAAATAGTTATCAGCTGTGACGTCAGTCAAAAAGCACAGAGGAGTTTGAAGGAAGAGGCAAAAGTTTTTTATCCAGGCCAGACTAATGTCTAGCAGTCCTTGAGACAGCTTTTTTAAAAGGTGCTGGTTTCTAGGTCAGCTTCCCATTTGAGAGTTTCGGAGTGAATCCAGACTAGATAGATACACATAAAACACACATTTACACACAAAAATACACACACACACACACACACACACACACACCCCCCACCCACCCACACACATACATACCAATGTCCTCTCAATCAGAAACTAATTTTGCAAGTCAAAGGAAGTATCTCGGAGGGCAGTAACTATTGGGAGTTGGAGACAATATTTACAGGAGTTATATAGATATTAATGAAAAGTGCGTTATAAATTGAATTAATTATTATTATTATTAATGTAAAATACAGCTCAGATACCTTTAGTGACTACTGTAACTATTTTGTGAGACAACGTGTCTTTAAAACTTTATGACATGGTCAAAATGTCTGAGACAGGAAGACAAGGCCCAGCAACTAATGCAAGGAGACAGTGAACCCTCACAAACCTTTTAAGACATTTTGGGAACTCAATTTTAAACTTGCTTGCAATTTGTCACCAATATTTAGATCCTAGCATTAGCTCATTTCACTAAACACTTGAAGACAGGTCTGGGGTGCCTTCTAGCTGCGTCAGTGTGATTTATGAAAGGTTAAGGGTGGTATGGAGGGGCTGAAGTCGGTCTGTTTCATGACTTTACGCCACCAAACAAGGTAGCATCCGTGTCGTAACAGTCAACACATGAGTGGGTAAGCTTCAGTGACATGGTCATTAAAGAAAAATAGTGGTCCATTAGTTATTTATGTTTGCTTTTTGTTAATTGTTCTAATTTAAATACTGTTGGCTCATAGGCTGAGTGGATTTGACCAAACTTTGGGTCTATATTTCTAAGTTTGGTCCAGAGAGGCTGTCAGAAGATGCCTTGTTGTTCTTCAAAGACCACCAGCAGCAGACCTCAGTGGACCTCTGTTTTAAGATGTAACAGAAAATGGTAATATGATTAAAATAAATGTTGTTTATTAACTCTGTTAAATCCAGGTCGGGGAGGAGGTCCTGCCCCAAGTGGAGGAGTTTAAGTATCTTGAGGTCTTGTTCACGAATGAGGGACAAATGGAGCGTGAGATCGATAGGCGGATAGGTGTGTTATGTACCTGAGGGTGCTCAGAGTTTTTAACCATCATTATTATATTTAGGTTGGCTGCAAGTCTGCTGAAAGACCAGCAGCCTGCTGAGAAGCACTTTTTTTACTCAGCCTAATCAGGCTTGATTGGCTCAGGTTGGACACCTGTTTGCTCTCAGCCTTTTGGATGGTCTGAGCTGAGACCTAAACACTGTGGAGCCTTACTGATGTGAGGTTGAGATTGCCAACTAAGGTTGGTGGACGCAAGCAAGGGTGCTTGTTGGAACTACTTGGAATCCTGTTGCAGGTAAAAACCAAGTTTTGATCAAAGCAGTTGTATGCTGCATGTGTGTGTGTTCCAGAGAGTTCTCCACCCACTCTGATCACTGAGTGTTGAGCTCTCATGCTAGTTTATGTGAGCAAAAGCTCTTGAGGTTTGGTGCTGTTTAAACGGCTCCTGTAGAGCAAGGGTGCTCTTGTCACAGCTCTAGTGTTTGCTAGAGTTGTGTGTGGTGAAAAGCTTGATACAATAGGGTTTGTTGGTCAAGTAGAGGCTGGTGTGGAAGACACCAGACATCAGCTAAGGTTCATTGGAACTGCTGAAGATACACTTACAAACAACTGAGTGTTGATTGACAGCTTCTGAGCTGTATTGTGTGAACATTGGGAGATCTCCACTCTCCCTGACAGTTTATGGTTTGCTCCTGTTCGGAGTTGTAGATGAGCTGGTGAGCTTGTCAGGACTCTAGTAGTTTTATTAGAGTTCTGTGTGGGTTGAGGCTTCTTAACAGCCAGTTGAAACATTGGCCTAAACTTAGGAAGTGTGGGCCTGTGCCACTGAGGCCTGTTTGAGTTAATTTTGGAGACACTGAGGGTAATGTCTGTGCAGTTGTCCAAGAGGGGGACAACTGAGGTTAACAGTGAGGGACTGTTACCTTTTTCTCTTTTTCATTTTATTTTGTACTTTTGACTGGTGAGGGTTGGTAGCCTAGTTTTCGCATTTTTTATTTTATTGGATAGTGAGGGCCTTGTTGTTATAGGTAGATCATCACCTGGGGAAGCACTACGGCCCTATATTGGGGTTGGGTTTGCCTGAGTGGCGTTTTCTTGTGTTTGGCCAGACTCACCGACCCACCATTGCTTTGAACTTTCTTTTATTTATTTTCCTTTGGATGCTGATCCAGGAGAGGACGCTCCAGTCCGGTGGGAGAAGCCTGGGAGGACCTTGCCAGCCTGGAGGCTCTTAGTTTTAGTTTAATAAAATTTGTTTTAAGTCTTTTTCTGTGTCAGTGTCCACTTTGTATGTTTTGGCCTTTACCGGTCGTAACATATAAAATGGGGGCTCGTCCGGGATGTGAATGAACGAGCTGTTTAGGTTAGTTTAGGATTTGTCTGGGTTTTGAATGAACAAGCTAGTTTAGAAGTTGTGCTGGATTTGCATGAGCTAGTTTGTGTAGTGGTAAGCTGTGTGTGTTCTGTGCACCTGCTGTGCAATATTTGAGCTTGGGTGCTTAAATATTTAATGGGAGGCTCGTTGCTAAGCTAGACTAGTTAAAACACAGTGTTTGTGACAGGCAGTTTCACAAATAGCCTTGAGCTGTGTTTTTGTGTGTTTTGTACGGTGCACAGCTGACACACCTGATGTTGTTTGCTAGGTTGAACAGTTTTTCTGTTCACATTTATTTGGGGGCTTTTCAAAACATGAACTTAAAAAAAAATTTAGTCATCAAGTTTGTGAAGGATTTGACTTCAGCAGTTGGAAGCTGGATGAAGCTTCTCATTGTTGCTGATTGCTCTGAGTAATCAGCTGTGTGTATGTGTGTGCTGCTGTTGCTTGTGACACATTTAAGGGCAGTAGGACATTTGTGTTTTGGTTCACTGTCATCTGTGTGCTGAACACTTGATGGTGAGCTGTTTGGGTAAACTGTTTAAAAAATAAAAATAAACTGTTTGCTGTTTTTTGCTCAAAAACATGGCTTTCAATTTAAAGAAATTTCTTGAACATCCTACAGTGCAGGTCTTTGTAGACTGCACAAGAGAACAGAAGCTAAGTGTAGCAAACCATTTTAACATTGATGTCAGAAAATATGCTGATGACGAATGGTTGGGGTATGAACTGTTTTATGAATTAAGTCAGTTTGGGACATTTCCAGAGATAAATGAGCAACTACGTTTGAGAGAAAAGGAGGAGGAAGATGAACGTTTGATTGCCATGGAGAGAAAGAAGCTTGAAGAAGAGCGAGCTGCTCTTGAGCAAGAGAGAGCTGCTTTAGTAGAAAAACAAGAGCGTGAACTATTGTTTTTTAAAAAGCAGGTACAAGAGAGACAGCTCGCACACCAAGCTTTTCTGAATAAACAAGAAGAAGAACGACAAGCTGCTTTGGAGAGACTTCAAGCTGCTTTGGAGGAAAAAAAGCGTCTTTGTGAACAAGAACAACAAAGACTTCGAGCTGCTCTAGACAAAAAGAGACGTCTTTTGGAGCAAGAAAGACAGGAGTTGCTGAGAGAGTTTAGGCTCAAAGCTGAACTGAAAAAGCAACTGGAAAAGCAACATTCATGTTCCACAGTGTGTCATCTAAAGGCGACACCAGAGCCTTGCACTCAAGAAGGTGAGCCTCTCCCACTTCTACAGGAGATGGCGCCACAAGAACATCGTCTTCAGGAGGAAAAGATTAAGGATGACCTCAATTTGGGTGACAGTTTCTTCTTATTTCTTGAAAATGATCTTGAGACTAAAAATGAAACTGAACCTGAAACTGAACAAATCCCAGTTCAGTCAGATGGGGATTTTAAAAACTTTGATGAGCTGAATGAACATGACATTAACCTATGTGACTGCTTTTTATTCAGTTCTAAAGCAGAGGAAGTCCCATTGAACCTGACTGAGGACCCAAAAGAAACAGTTCCTCCTGTTTCATTGCATTCTTCTGTAGCTCCTGCTAAAAACAATGATGCAGATGATGATGTGTACTTAAGTGACACATTGATGATGAGTCTTGAAGAAAAACAAGTTCATGTAAAAACTGAAACATTTGTAGAGAAGTGCGATGAAACAAAATTGTCATAGTCTAGACAAAAGCAGATTGATCTTCAGAAAGAAGATGACATTGACATGGGAGACAGTCTTCATCTGCTGTTTGGAACTGAACATCTCCTAGTTCAGTCAAGAGAGGACCTGAAATGATCAAAGAAGGTGAAGTCACACAAAACAATTCCATCTGTTCCTTTGTTTTCTCTTGCAGAGAACAATGAGGGAGTGTTGAAGGACAATTTGCAATCGATGACTAAAAGTGCAGCAGAAAATGCATTTTTGCTGTCTGTGAAATGTAAGGTGCTGCAACCTTACATTGAGCACATTGTACATGATTCTGTGTCTAACTGTCTCTGTGTTGACAGTATGGCTGAAAGCAGGGTTGTTGCTACTGATACAGGGATGTTGTCCGGTGCAGAGAATGAGGACAGATCCCCCCTGACCGTCAAGACCAGTATTCAGTCACACGTTGGCACCATTAACTGTGGTGTTAGTATTTGTTTGGGGTCTATGGTTAATAAAAAGCTTTTCAGGGTAAACCTAGACAAGCGTAGCTTGTTTGGTTTTAAGACTTTTTGAGTGTAACTGTAGAATAAATGTTAGAGGTTTGATGGACTTGTTTTTAATGATGTTTTTAGTCCATTTAGGTGGTGTGACCGTTACATTTTTAACCCTCTGTTTTTTTTGTATGGGTGGATGTGTGATGTTTTCCCCTAACATACACATCACCCCCATACAAAATAACTTTCGGTGGGGGTGTTATGTACCTGAGGGTGCTCAGAGTTTTTAAACATCATTATTATATTTAGGTTGGCTGCAAGTCTGCTGAAAGACCAGCAACCTGCTGAGAAGCACTTTTTTTACTCAGCCTAATCAGACTTGATTGGCTCAGGTTGGACACCTGTTTGCTCTCAGCCTTTTGGATGGTCTGAGCTGAGACCTAAACACTGTGGAGCCTTACTGATGTGAGGTTGAGATTGCCAACTAAGGTTGGCGGACGCAAGCAAGGGTGCTTGTTGGAACTACTTGGAATCCTGTTGCAGGTAAAAACCAAGTTTTGATCAAAGCAGTTGTATGCTGCATGTGTGTGTGTTCCAGAGAGTTCTCCACCCACTCTGATCACTGAGTGTTGAGCTCTCATGCTAGTTTATGTGAGCAAAAGCTCTTGAGGTTTGGTGCTGTTTAAACGGCTCCTGTAGAGCAAGGGTGCTCTTGTCACAGCTCTAGTGTTTGCTAGAGTTGTGTGTGGTGAAAAGCTTGATACAATAGGGTTTGTTGGTCAAGTAGAGGCTGGTGTGGAAGACACCAGACATCAGCTAAGTTTCATTGGAACTGCTGAAGATACACTTACAAACAACTGAGTGTTGATTGACAGCTTCTGAGTTGTATTGTGTGAACATTGGGAGATCTCCACTCTCCCTGACAGTTTATGGTTTGTTCCTGTTCGGAGTTGTAGATGAGCTGGTGAGCTTGTCAGGACTCTAGTAGTTTTATTAGAGTTCTGTGTGGGTTGAGGCTCCTTAAGAGCCAGTTGAAACATTGGCCTAAACTTAGGAAGTGTGGGCCTGTGCCACTGAGGCCTGTTTGAGTTAATTTTGGAGACACTGAGGGTAATGTCTGTGCAGTTGTCCAAGAGGGGGACAACTGAGGTTAACAGTGAGGGACTGTTACCTTTTTCTCTTTTTCATTTTATTTTGTACTTTTGACTGGTGAGGGTTGGTAGCCTAGTTTTCGCATTTTTTATTTTATTGGATAGTGAGGGCCTTGTTGTTATAGGTAGATCGTCACCTGGGGAAGCACTACGGCCCTATATTGGGGTTGGGTTTGCCTGAGTGGCGTTTTCTTGTGTTTGGCCAGACTCACCGACCCACCATTGCTTTGAACTTTCTTTTATTTATTTTCCTTTGGATGCTGATCCAGGAGAGGACGCTCCAGTCTGGTGGGAGAAGCCTGGGAGGACCTTTCCAGCCTGGAGGCTCTTAGTTTTAGTTTAATAAAATTTGTTTTAAGTCTTTTTCTGTGTCAGTGTCCACTTTGTATGTTTTGGCCTTTACCGGTCGTAACAGGTGCGGCATCAGCAGTGAAGCGGGCGCTGTGCCGGTCTTTTGTGGTGAAGAGAGAGCTGAGTCGAAAGGCAAAGCTCTCAATTTACCGATTGATCTATGTTCCTACCCTCATCTATGGTCATGAGCTTTGGGTTGTGACCGAAAGAACGAGATCTCGGATACAAGCGGCTGAAATGAGTTTTCTCCGCAGGGTGTCTGGACTCTCCCTTAGAGATAGGGTGAGAAGCTCAGTCATCCGGGAGGGACTCGGAGTAGAGCCGCTGCTTCTCCACATCGAGAGGAGCCAGTTGAGGTGGCTCGGGCATCTGGTTAGGATGCCTCCTGGACGCCTCCCTGGTGAGGTGTTCCGGGCATGTCCCACCGGGAGGAGGCCCAGAGGAAGACTCAGGACACGCTGGAGGGACTATGTTTCTCGGCTGGCCTGGGAACGCCTTGGGATCCAAGTGGCTGGGGAGAGGGAAGTCTGGGCCTCCCTACTTACGCCAAAAATACACTACACACGTCATGGCTCCGCCCCGCTCCGGTCCGACCTCCGCAGCAAATACGCACCCATTATAATCAATGACAGAATTTACACTGGCTCCACACGCGGCGGCGAGCTGCGGAGAGCGGACGGCAGTCCGTCAAAATTAGAAATGTTTCTATTTCTGCCGGATGACGGAGCTGTGCCGGAGTCAACTTTTGAAGATTACGTCGCACCAACAGGAAAAGGAACGAGCACAACATCCGTTTTTACAAAATAAAATCACCACGGGCGGACTAATCCTAGCTCTATACGGATTTATTTGTACAAAAATGCTGTCAAACTATCATTTATGACTACGCCTACAAACGCAATACAATAAATAAATAAATAAAGTATTTTATTCTGAAATGTAATACATCACTTCCTGTTGCTCAAACCATGTCCTGTTGCTCATTTACGAGAGAATATCAAGGCAGCAATATCTACAGTTGTTCTCCTTCTTCCACCGAATGAATTGTTTTGTTCTGACTTCATTATTTATCACTTGATATATCGCGCGATCTCGCAATTCCCGCGCATGCGTCTCAGAGCGGCGCATCCATGCGGACCTGAGCGGAGCGGAGGAAGTGGAAATTGGACTTGCACAGCTGCGACCTGCGGAGCGGAGCGGGGCAGAGCCGCTTGTAGTGTATTTTTGGCGTTAGGCTGCTACCCCCGCGACCCGACCCCGGATAAGTGGGAGAGAATGGATGGATGGATGGATGAACTCTGTTAATAACATTAGTTACCTCTATAGAATGAGCAAGACATTGTTAGCCTTTTACTTGCAGTTAGCTTCCATCTGCTGTATCTACAATTCTTACACGCTGTCATTTGCATGTTGTTTTAAATTTATTAACTCAGTTAGGTCCCTCCTCCCTGTTTTCCTTCATTTTGCAAGTTTCTTTAGCTCATTGTGGCAAGAACATTGGAAAATTACCAGGTGCTCCTATTTTGGTGGGAAAAAAAACACAGTGTTAAAATTAGTATTACTAATTTATTTATACTCAACTGGAATCAATTATACAGTATCTGTACGGTGATGTAATGTTGTTCCTGTTAATTTCAAAGAAAGACGAGAGCAATAAGGTCATTTCAGATCAAAAACAAGATGGCTCCTGCTCCTTCAATATCATTTGATTTATTATTATGTTCATAATTATTGTACATTGAGTGTCGTGGGTTTAGCAGGAGGTTATTCCAGAATGCAGACAGAACAAGGCGAGACAACGAAACAGGGAGATCTGGCTTTGGCATGGAAACAATGCTCAACTGGAGAGCAGTGAGAAACAGGGAATACATGCTGGGGCTATGAGACGGGTGGCTGCACCATAATGGGAATGGG